>LD349507.1:539187-559449 GCA_001465055.1 Ptychodera flava
TGCTTGCTTTCAGCAAAGTATTTCACGTGTTTTATCAACTTCAAAGCATTTCGAAAACAGGTCACGTGCCATTTGATAATGTTAACATAAAAAACCATGGTTAAGAAATTATTTCCACGCTAAATTATGCAAATTAGTTATTATCCCGTACTACTTTCTATCGGTAATATTGTTGCCGGCTCCTGAACAACAATAAATATTTAAGCGGATTGGCAGAACTGTATTTATTTTGAACATTTGGAATCAGAATTTTATTATCGAAGTGAAACTAATATCTCGGCACGGACGGAACAAAATACTGTGACTACGATTGGCTTCGGACAATAACAACGGAAACTTCTACCTGTCGAGCTTGACCCACGACGGTGACGTAAATCTTATCAGTTTACGTCAGCGTACAGAAAGCTGAGAAACAGCGACGAAAAGTATGAGCCACATTCGCGATCGGTATCCACAAATAACTCGCCTACGAAGATCAACAACGGCAAATGAGTAATATTGAGTGGGGTTGATGACAAATTCAACCCGTGACCTCGGTGCGTGATATAGGGACCGTGATAGAGGGACCGTGCCGTGACCGAGCACCCGGGCCGAGCACATCAACAAGCGATACCCGTGTCGGCCACGGCAAAGACAAATGTGATAGATCGGCTCCTCCGACAACGCGGCGATCAGTACTTCGCCTTGCAATGGTGTAGCCAGCAAGTTCAAAACAAGTTACCCGTGCTATTCTCAAATCACCGCAAGAGTCTTCAACTTCACATTCAACATCGCGGCCTCAGAAAACAACTCCATACACCACGTGCACTGCGTGTTTCATTCACGCAACCGTGGATCTGACAGCCGTACTCGGACTCCGATTAGTCTAATTTCGCGTACAATCACAGTCGCTCGAGAGCTATTCAGCTCTGGGACTATTCGCCCCATAGACGAGTATACAGAAGCGAGAAATACCCCAAGTCAGGAAATGAAATGGCTATTTCGTATAGGGATTGTGCCACCATGTCATCTTCGACGTTCGATTTTACCGTGAAAAGTAGCAAGTTAATCTATCATGTAACCGTCGACCGTTCCCTATCATTCTCAAAATTCATAACTGGTACTTTATTTGCTTCACAAACGCTCTTTTCGTGTGATTTTCGGCCGAATTCGACGGACACGGTCACCTTACAGTGGACGTTGGGCACCTCCACTTTACTGACGTTAGCGCCGCGTACCCATGAGGGGTGACTGGAAGGTTGTTCATGCCTTATGTTTTGGCGACGTGTCTTCTGAACTGGGCCGAAAATCACACGAAAATTCATACCTGATACTTCATCTGCTTACAAAATGCTCATTTCCTGTGATTTTCGGCCGAGTTCGAGAGACATCTGGCCAAAACATAAGCGTGAGCAACATTCCAGTCATCCCTCATGGGTAGGCGGCGCCAACGTCAGTAAAGTGGAGGTACCCAAGAGGTGACCGGAATATTGCTCACGCACCCCCAGGTTTTGGCGAGGTGTCCGTCGAATTCGGCCGAAAATCACACGAAACAAGCGTTTTTGAATCAGATAAAGTATCAGGTATGAACTTTTAGAATGATAGGGAACGATCGACGGTTGCATGATAGATGAACTTGCTAATTTTCACAGTGAAATCGGACACGGAATGTTACATGGCGCGGTTTTTATAGCCATTCTGTTTCCTGACTTGGGGTATTTCTCGCTTCTATACTCGTCTATGGGGCGAATAGTCCCAGAGCTGAATAGCTCTCGAGCGACTGTGGTACAATTTGGAAGTTTCAGTCATTCTACTTTTTTATTACAATTGATCTTGTTACTCTAAATACCAATTTTGTTCACATGTATTTAAAATATTTAAGATTTCTGTCCTGAAACGTCTTTGTTTGTGTCTGTTTTTGTTGTCTTTAATATTCGAGATGGCAATACAGTGATATAGTGAACGAGGTACTCTGCATCAAATATTTGCATATGAATAGTAGAAAGTTTTCCCTTAGCCAATCAGTGAGCTCAAAGCTGATGAAAAGTTCATTGACAGTATATCAATGCGCACTATATAGAATCTATATGCAATCAGGCCGTGTCGTGATTAGCTGTTTTTTGCGACGGCGATCGACAAAATTGGGGAACATATGTAATAATAACAGAACTCCATGGCCTTGGAGGCTCCAAGGCCATAGCACCGCATTGTTTTGAAGGCTTACGTTACTTTACATAAGCTTTCGGTTTTACTCGTATTGCTCCGTATAAAGTTCACGGTCAAAGAAATGAATATGAAGTGCAAGTTTCAGTTATAACTATGGAGTCCGTTTATGACCTCCATGTTATACCAGACAAAGAAAATATTGTCTGAGTGTTTCCACATTCAGGGATCACTTACATCTAAAGGCCTGTGTCAGGCGTTAGATTTTCTTGCAAAGAAATTTAATTACTAGATTACAATTTCAATGGAAAACGAAAGGCTGTGACACCATGGACACTATATAATCCTCTTACAGACAAGAACAAACTTGATCCCTGGGATCGAATCTCCTACCTTTAAACTGACAATCCTCGCATGATGGTTCACGCATTACATGACAAGTGTGGTCGGTAGGTTTGGTACGGCCGGATACACAAAACGTGTGTTTGTTTAAGCATAGGCCCGTTTTTCTCTTGAGTCTATGGTTTAAGAGAGGTTCATTGGTATGCTGTTATGCAAATATTTCAGACTTTTGAACATCTTGACAAGACAAGGGTCTTTTCCAACCAGCTGTCTTGCCCTCAGAGATTATCCCTACACAACGTTAACAAAATCTTTCACTATGATATTTTTTTACCTACAGGCAAATTTACCAGAAAAATTTTACCTCAAGATTTACTCACTTCATATAATAGACGAGGAAGTCTTTGAATCGAGAAATTTGCGTTTGTAAAATATACAAACGAACAAGCTGAATTATAAAATTGACAATTTATGTAAAAATAGCCTTGTCTCCTGCGCATAATGAGATAGCCATCTCCCGGTAGGCAATATGAGGTTATAATTCCAAAGTCACGTGGCTGTTTGACATGTTTAACCTTGACGAAGATTGGTTGACCTTTGAGGACGAGTCTCGCCCTGCCTTACTTTGTAGGGTTCTCCTTTTAATTGTTTTGCATACCTTGTGGTTTTGTAAAATCAAGTTCCTGGTCTAGTTTTCGGCTGTTCACATCGACGCAGTTGCAAGAAAAATAAATAACGATATTTGTTCCAATTTAGCACCAGCCAACAAATAACATGCGTTTATTTGTCGACAGTCTTGCCTGACATTCAATGTTAAAGTCAAATGCAACACTTAAGTATACTGGGCCCGAACCGACCAACTAAACAACTCGTCATTGCCTAAGGGGTCCAGTTTCTTTACAGGACTCTAGGAGAGCCCTCTAAGATAACCCATTTGATTCATCGGGAATATTTTTTGGCTCCTCTGTTCTTCATGATTGACCAGAAACTGCGAGCGACCTTCACCTCAAATTCAACAGAAATAGGACACATGGCACGGCCTTTGAATTTTCGTCTATGACGTCATTGTTTTGATACAGGCAGAATTAAGGTTATCAAGCTATTATTGTATTTAATACATCTGCTGTGTATCTTTGTCCCTAGCATCATCACAGTGTTTGTATTGAAATCCGAAATATTCGGGATATATGCACTACACGATCGTTGTAGCTTTTTACATTAAAAGCGTATATAAATAGATTGAGGATTGATCTTGATGTAAGAGATATATTTAATAATGGAACGTAACAAAGGAAGGGTGTCATATGAAAGCTACTAAGTTTTCTTATCAGCAAATACTGTTTGAACAATACATCAATGAAATCACCACAAGATGCCGCTATCCCATCTCCGCACCGACCTTTAGATGCTTTGGTACAAATATTTTGCTTCAAAATGTTTATGATAACACTGAATGTAGTCCATTTCAATAAACTTGTCCTACAAAACAGTTAAAAGCAGAAAGTAGCGGACCTTACACACCAGCACCTTAAGTATCACCAACAACAAGCAGAAACAAAATTTACTTGACACAGTGTCCCGAAAAAAGCGTTAGTATTAGGTACTTTCTCGTTGATGAACACAGAACATCAATGCATTCTGTATGAAAAATATATACAGTAACTTGATTTCATCTATTCCAGGCAAAGCTCCGCTCATCTCCAAGATTACTTTTAAAAAGCCATGATGTTCAAACACCTGTTCGTTCTTGGTCTGATGCTGGTCCTGTTGACGGTCACATCATGTGAAGAGAACAACGCCAGAGATGCCAGAGAAAGCGACCTTGCCGACAATAGGCGCGAAAGAAGTAACGGTCGTAAAGGTTCCAAAGATAACACTAACGACGGTGAGTTGCTAGTTTTCATGGAATTTATATATATATATATATATATATATATATATATATATATATATATATTTACACTCAGAACGTATAAGCTTAATCATTCAAGTCTTGGTTGAACGTATCAACTAATTTCAGCTACACAGCAAGAAAACTACAGGCATATTTCAGCACATGCCTGTAACAGGGTCTGATTTGTGCCTTTAACCCTTTCACCACCATGGTTTGTCCCAAATCCATTGTTTTCTATGGTAAAGTTGGACCTGTATACAGGGAACTGGGGGTGAAAGAGTTAACAGTCCCTAAGAAATAACCTCTGCTACAGGACCTGTAAAATTGGTCATTTTCAGGGGTGTATGAATGGGTCTGTATTAGGCCTGGTATTACAGGAATGTATACAGTGATGTAATTTCTGAATGTAAAGAAATTTGCTTTTGATAAAGAGCATAGGACTTTTGATAACATTTTCGTACATCACGCTATGGTCCAAGTCAAAGCTACAGTCTTTACGCTTTGTTCGTTGAAGTCTAAAAGCCATTTGAAGTTGTTAAATCTTTGCTCAAACCTTCCCCTGTGCTAAGTTGTGCATCAGGAACGCAAATTGCCTAAACGTACCGATGTTACAAATTCACTGTGATTTTCAGCCCTATGTCAATTAAGTCTATTGCTAAAAAGAATTTTTGAATTTCAAGAATAAAAACAAGAATTTTTAACGTGATTTGCGAAATAATTTTCAAAATGAGCCCACACAAGAATTAGGCCAACACAGTCTTGTTACAAGAATTGAGAGTGTCGCTCACTGTTCTTGAGGTGCATTCTGTCTTAGCAGTGAACAAATTACTGCATAAAGAAGTACTCAAATGCTAGACGAGGTGCATAGCCACCGTCCGACCTGCAAAATACTAAAGCCGCCGAGCGCATTCGAGTAATATCGCGCCGGGAAAAGGGATAGGTAAATCACGGTAAATCATTACAAATACAAAAGAAATTACTTTAATCACAGCCTTGACCCGAATCAACACTCAAATTTAGTTAATAGATTATAGTTATTTGCATTCATATTACAGTTACACAATTTCATTCATAAACATAAACTGTTGTCAGCCTCAGTATGTGTAATTTATTCCTTTAAGTCCAAGTACTGCCTATTTTCTCCATTTCTGTTCTTCAGTGTCATCAGCAGTGTCAGATTTCCCATATTTTCACATCGATGCGCTTGCAAAGATGACATAATAACCCGCGCAAATTTACTATCAGGCCACAAATGACTAGTCTGGTTCCTTTCCCTATTTTTTTTTAACCGCTGGCGGCGTTGTGCTAGCACAGCGCAGCAAGAAAAAAAAGCAGACTAAAGTAACAGCGCATGTGTACTTGTACGTACTTGTACTTGCACGTACGTGTGTAGTATGCACACCTGTGTCAAGTCTCTTTGTCGACGGGCACACATGAATAAATGTGATAAATTCACACGCAAACATAGTTTAGTCTTTCTGGCAGGAAAGGGCACTTGACGCAAACCAATTATCACCTAAGGGGTGTAATTGCGTTACAAAGCTACAGGAGGGCCCTCTAAGGTAAACCGTTTGCTGTTTGCTTCAGGACGAATATTCAGCCACGTGTTCTCCCAGCAGGCCTAGTGCGCCAAAAAGCTGACACAGCATCTAATCGACGAACCAATAGAAAGATGATTCAATGCCGGAACTTTGAATTTTCGTCTTCTGACGTCATTGTTTTGATAGACGAAGTATCAAACCATTTGTTGCATTTTATACACACACTGTCGTTGTGTATCTTTGTTCCAATGTCATCACAGTTTTTGGGATGGAAATATTTAAAAAATGCTTATGTATACACTGACTCCGCCATTTCTTTTTACAAAGCATATACAAATAGTTTGTTCACGAGTCACCAAAGGGTCGTGGACACATTTAATAATGCGAAATGACAACAGGTGCGTTTCATATGGAACCTGCAAAGTTAACTTTTCGGCAAATGTTTTACATTGCTACATCAGTACATCAGTGAAATCGCCACAAGATCCCGCTTCACCATCTTCGCACCCACTGTTAGGTGCTTTTCTAACAATGTTTTGTTTCAAAATAATGACGACAACACGGAACGAAATCCCTTTCAATGGTAATACGTTTAAATAGCAGGCGATTCAAGAACTTACTTATGCTCATCTATAGTATCACGGACAGGGCAAAAATTGTACTAGGCACCGTGTCCCGAAAAGAAGGCAAGTGTCGGAGGATTTTTACTTGATGCGCATAAAATGCCAATCCGCTTTGCATAAAAACGTATGTGACTGCTCATCAACCGACTTGATTTCATCTATTCCAGGCAAAGCTCCGCTCATCTCCAAGATTTTTAAAAAGCCATGATGTTCAAACACACGTTCGTTCTTGGTCTGATGCTGGTCCTGTTGACGGTCACATCATGTGAAGAGAACAACGCCAGAGATGCCAGAGAAAGCGACCTTGCCTACAATAGGCGCGAAAGAGGATACGATCCGCCATCCGGCGGCGGCGGCAATACGGTGAGTTTGCGAGTTTTCAAGGGCTATTAACACAAATGTTGGCCTATAATGTACATCCTACCTGAAGGTGGAATGCGCTCGGGGACAGATATTTGGACTCTCAAATTTTTACAATTCTTTTCTGATCTACCACCTGTTGGGACTCATTCTGAAGATCTTGGAATAAGGAAATTTTTTACCGTCTTAGTTTTCTGAAAATCGAAGATTTTATTTCTCCTAATAGAGTTAACGTAGGGATGTCAGCCATTTCGAATTTCAAATATCGGTAAATGTATTACCGAAATTTGCACGGTGACCAATGATTTTTATTCTTGATTCGGACGAGAATGATTGAAAGTTTCATTGAGGAAAATCTGAGCGAAATTTGTAAGTCTTTCACTTTCGAGACGCATCCTAAACCTAGGTAGCCTATACTCATTTGATTCTGCGTTTAAAGTTTAGTCATCGCCGTGTGTATGCACGGTATTGATGGACAGGGGTATATCTCAAGCAAAGTGAGACTTCCGGATTGTACAAATCTTATGTGAAGTACACGCAGTTTGAACACAAATGCTTGTTGGCACGACTATGCTCAGCATTCAAGGTACATCTGACCAGTTGTTTGTCATCTGTTGTCACACTGCATGTAGCAGGAGAAGCCCTAGTACAGTTTGACACACATAAGTATATATATATATATATATATATATATATATATATATATATATATAGAGAGAGAGAGAGAGAGAGAGAGAGAGAGAGAGAGACAGAGACAGAGACAGAGAGAGACAGACAGACAGACAGACAGAGACAGACAGACAGACAGACAGACAGACAAAGAGAGACAGAGAGTGACAGGGAGAGACAGAGATAGATAGATAGATAGATAGATAAATAGATAGATAGATAGATAGATATATATCCTGACAACATGTACAGTTGGTCATATTTCGAATATTATAGTTAAATTATATCCACTTAATTTCACAGCCAACACCTCTCACCAACAACTTTCCTGGTGGCTTCACATTTCCATCGGGCTAGACAGGATCCCCGAGTATCTGGTAGCGGAGAGGATGCTGAGGGCGTGTTTCGAGGACATGATGGAAGATTTCCCTTCGTTTTCATCTTTTGATAGTTTATTTTAGTGAAATATAAATTAATCGTTTTGTGTGACAGTGATATCAGAATAATAAAGATTATAAAGTCGTTATCCGCCAAGCTGAAGATTGAGCCTTGTGTTTTTATTTTTGTGAATGACGCATGGTCATTGTATTACATTGAATTGCGTTGACCACCATACGGTGAGAATTGCCCTTTTTGCAACACAAAATGGAGCTGTCAGAAATTATCAAACCAATCCGTAATTTGCCACAATTTATCGCATTTTCGTCAAGCAAAGAGGAGAGAGAGAGAGAGAGAGAGAGAGAGAGAGAGAGAGAGAGAGAGATAACGGTACTTACAAAGTAACTATCACGGTGTTCAAAATGAAATGGAGAGACGCGCAAGCAAAGTACACATAAACTTATTAAGCGTACAAGATAGGCAATGCCAGGGTGTAAGATATTTCTTAGAACTGAAAGATTAAAGCTTTAGTTGTACCTTACCTAAAGGAAACTGGAAGCCTTTCTCGTGCAAAATCAATCATTCAAAATGGAGGATCACTGTGCAAATTTTGATATCATAGTGACATATTACCTCATTACAAATTCATAGTGGCTTCCATTCTCACGATACCTCTATGGCAAATAATAAAATCTGCGTCTTTTCACAAAAAGAGACGAAGAACATTGATTTTTTCTTAACAATCTTCAAAGTGAAGCACACAGGTGGTAAACAAGAAGAGGATTGTAAGATGAGTTGAGAGTCTGGATCTCTGTTCTCGAGGCGCATTCGACCTCAACAGTGAATAAAATTACTGCAAAGAAGCCACAGGAAATTCGTACGCGAAGATATACCCGACCCGCCAGATACTGAAGACATCGTACCGATTTGGATCGCCGGAAAATGGGACCGATAAAATTAAATCATCGCATTTGCCTTCCCTCGTTAGCTGCAAAGCAAGTCGGCAAAATAGGTGTTCAAACGATGATAACACGAAATCAAGCGAGATAATGTTTCATGACTGTTAGAATTACGAACGGCCTCAAAAGGGGGATAAAACTGCGGCAAGGTAAAATGAATACAGTAAAATATTGACCGACCAGCGGGAGATAAAACACTTGTAAAAAGGCAGAAGATAAAAAATGCAGCAAGTGAAAATTGGTACAATAAACTACGCACAGACCAGCGGGAGATGAAACACTTGCAAAATCGCAGAGAATAAAAACACGGATGTCTCGGGTTCAACCCTTCGTCAGTACTCCGTACTTTAGAGTTAGTCAGTTACTCTCAATCACGTGCGTCAACTTGTTTCATGTTTACAACTTCTATTTGTCAAACAACACGCACTATTTCTTCTCTTGTAGCGCTCACCACATACAAGAATATCATCCAATACATACAAAAAGAAAATGAGTCCCTTTACAAGTTCTTAACATCCCAGCAGTTTAAAAAGATGCAAAACTCGGTTGACAAATTTCCCGACAGCTACTCAACAAAACACTACGCTGAATCCACTGCAAATCACACCTGTTGTTACCATTCCACCAGACCAGCCCCTTTCTGATCCCGAACGTTCTGTTCTTTCAAAAAGGTTGAAATTCACTCCTGTTCGTAACCCCTCTGACGAATTCACTTCACTTCATCATGTACATTCTTTCTTTCGTCAATTAGATAATACTGATAACTCAATCAATGGTTCTGACACTGGACCCGAACCATACTCTATTAAGTTAACATCAAACGCGAGTCCTTTATGACTCCCCTTGAGGATGTAACCCCACACTTGATCTCCGTATTAACATTTGTCAACACAGAATTAATCGCTTGAACCACAACACCAAATCCAAAACACACAATATCTCTAAAGCTGAATACAGGGCTCTGGGCGATTTATCTCGCAACGACAATATCGTTACCTGCTGACAAACCGGGTGCTGTGGTAGCATGGCGTTTGTACATTGCCGAAGCTCAAAGGCAGCTTTCCGACACATCCTTCTCTAAACATCTCGACACCGACATCATGATAATATTGTCAAACGTACTGTCAGTGACCTAGTTCATGATAACCTTATGCCCGATAATGCAAAATCTTTGATCATCTCGTATCCACGTTCGTATTGTTTTTTATTTATTACCCCAAAATCATAAAACCGGTAATCCTGGCCGCCCTATTGTCGCCTCATTGTCCTTGCATGTTTCTGCCCTACCGAACTCATCTCAACATTTCTCGACAACATTTTTGCCGCACTCCACACTTTTGTCAAAATACACATTTCATGCCATCAAGATCTTTAGTAGACTTGGTTCAAGTCGGTGAATTTTAAAAAAATAAAATCTTTTATAATAGTTTCTCTTGTGTCTCTCCTATTTCGTACAAACCTATCCGGAATTTGGCAGCTCACGCCAGGTTTTCCCAGCGATTGAATGCGTCACGTTTGAGTCTGCGCAGTAGTGAGTTTCTGCCGGATATTCCGGGTGAAACTCCGCTGTATAGCGTTCACTCCACTCATCGCGTCCACTCACGCGCGCGTTTCACATGAAAGCGAATTACAAATCATTGCGTTCACTCCACTCAAACATTGACAATAACAGACTTGAACCAAGTCTAGATCTTTAGCGACTTTAAGTTTACAGGTACCCAAAGATATAGTATTTTGCACTTGATGTTAATGCTCTCTATATTTCCATTTCTCATCAGGCCAGGCACTCGCATATTTTCTTGACCGACGCGACGTTATGGATCCACCCACAAACGTTTTAATTCGCTTGGCTGAACTAGTTCTGACTTTAAATTGTTTCACTTAAAGGTCGAAGCATTGTTTCAACTGTGGAGATCTCCAGATACATCAGCATCTTGTATAAAGGAAACCATGGTTATCATATTTTCTTCCGGTTAAAAATACTAAATTACCAGAAAAAAATGATTTAAAGTCATCCAATTCTATGACGTCATATTTTTTACTAAAACCTTATGCATTTTAGAAAGACCAGTATCTAAGCTTACTAAATTTATAAGGTATATGGCATTTCAAGCCAATTTTCTTCATCAAGGAAAGAATGTTGTACCCACTACTCCTAGCTTTTGCACACCCCATACCGATACATGCAATTCAAAATTGACTCCAGAGAAATTGTGTATTGCCATATATATAATGTTATTACACTTTTTTCTTGTCTAATGTGTAGGAATAAATAATTTAAACACAACAGGCTGTCAAAATTTGCTTCATAAAAAGTAAATCACAATTGTTACATTGTATTTTTGATAAAAAAAATTCGTCATTTTTTCGCAGTACATGCAAATCAAAAAACAGCCCAGAGAGGAAATGCATTCCCCAATATCCCATGTTAACATCTTTTTTCTAGTTCAGCAAATCCTTAAGAACAAAATAATACCCATGTAGTAGGTTTATGGAGGGGGTGCACGGTGGGCCCCTCCAGCCCACGGACCAGGTGGCAAATGAAACAACCTTTACCAACCAGGGTTGGACGCAATATAGAGGATAACACCCACAGGATGTCCTAGCAAAATCGCTTCTTCAAGCTGAGTGTCAAACTGTATATGCCCAGAAATTCACACGATTACCTGTTGTACATGTGATAACGACATGTAATATTCTAATTGGGAATTGTGACGTATTCATGACGTATTGGGGTAAATTACACCGGTATCTACAAATAACTGTAGGGGAACTGAAAGTCGATGATATTTGTCGTCGTTTTATCCCGTTTCTTTTCTCATGATAGTAAGTTTCATCTCACTTCTATATCATACCTTTAAAGCATAATTTATAACTTGTGTTAGTGACAATATGTCAACTACGTATACTGACCAACCGATGTTGAAAATTTTATAAAATTCAAATTGTAACTGCCATTTGAACAGCGCCCTCATTACCGCACACCAAAAGTACCAGGTCGGTCTCGCAGAATAGCTTCGTCAGCAGTAACAGTTATAGCTACAGCGATGAATAATATCAAAAGGCTATTCTATCAAATAAACTTCTTCTTCTTCTTCTTCTTCTTTACGATGGAAAATGACAATACGAACTTTACATTGACAGTCATATTCAGAGGTATCTCCCGAGACATCATTTCTATGTACAGATATATTAAATACATGTCTTGTAAAGTTGTAATAACCAGTAGACACACATCTCTGACTGAGTACAAATACATCACATAGCTGAAGTTTGGAAATAAAATCATAAAAAATAACGTGAAGTGGTGGAGCCAGTGAGACCTTCGGTACAATCACAAAGACTAGCAGAATGACGCATGACCGGGGCCACCTAACGTAGGGGGTGGCTTACTGCTTTCAAAACACCTCCCACCACCTGACCAGATAGTTTTTCAAATGTTGCTAACTTTGAGACTGAATGTCACGATTAATGTAGCATTGTAACGGTAATCCATACTTTGACTGAGTCGGTTGATCAGATTTGAGTAGGGTAACGTTGCGTAGGTCAGAACCGGTAATGGAGCTGGAAGTGAAGCGGTCCCAAGGCCATACCTCTCTAATATTCTAACCGCTGTCGAAAACATACAAGTCTTTCATTTCCCCGAGATCAATAGCAACCTTGCCCTTGGCCTTAAATGGTTTAGATCTTCTAGGTATGACAACGCTGTTCGGTCGCCGGATCCTCCCTGGAAAAGGTGAATCCCGCTCACCTTTAAGTTTTGTCACTTAATGTTTGCACCAGTTGAAGTTTGTTTGCGGTTTGTTGAAAGGAATTAATACATAAAGATCTACGAGCGCAATTGTGTTTGATATGCGGGAAATATTCAGACTGTATTGTCTATTATAGGAAAGCACTTGTCAGGGACAACTGATCGCCAAGAAAGTGAAAATTCATTCGTTTTACTAAAATGCTACATTTAGACTGTAAATTGGTGTATATTCAGATACGTTTCATCTTATTCATATTCAAATAGTATTACTGATATGGTAAACAGCATCCGCGGGATGGTAAAATATATAAACAAATTTACCTTTGTATCTTTAGTGGAGTCTTTTCGTCGAATATCAATAGAGAATTTTACTGTGGAAAGAAAAAATATTGCCATTGCCGGTATTTCGAAATCAGAAATTTTTGAAATGCTACTGTGATGCTGATCATTTCTGAATAGCATCTGAAAGAGCCGCCGTTTTCTTTGTTATTGCACATTTAATCTAAATAGTGTTAATCAATGCCGTGTCTCTTTCCGCTAAAATGGCAGCAAACTATTGCGAAGTACATCAGATCGTCTAAGAACATGAAATGGGTCCCTTCGTGGATTTCTTGGTAGTTTCCGTCAACTTCTTCAAGTTTTCGCCATTCTTTAACTTCTCGTAAAAGCGAAAACATATTTTATGTTGAAGTTCTCCATGGGCTCACTAACATACATTAGTCTGCTCTCAGAAGTGGCAGAGCACATTCAACACAGACAGAGTGGACTTCACAATAAGGAAAACCTCAACAGGATGACTTTCCTCAAAAAATAGTTCGAAAAGTGGGCTCAATATTAACAGCAGCCAGAAAGCGGCTAAAGATTATAGATTCTAGCTAGGTATTCGTGGACTTCCATTTTCTGACAAATTTCAAATAGTTGTCTTGGGGTTCTTTTCTTGTTCTGCGTTTACATTTAAACAATTTAGGATCGGCAGGTAAAAATGGTACCTAGAACCATACTAGATTTTTACAACTACCCTGATTGGAAATACATTTTACAAATGTTGATTAAAATTTTTCTGCTTAGAAACCCTCACAGAAGTGGCCTAACTCAGTAACTGGCACAGGGGCCCTTGGAGAGCAAGCGGAGCTGCAACAGTTCTAACGGAGACTGCGGAGAAGTCTAGTCACTGACGTAGTTGCACATTTTCTACCCGTAGCTACGGCCAAGCAGCGACAATACTTAGTCACGTGACAGTCACGTGAATAGTTAGCTCAAACCTATCCCGGAGTTGGCTACAACTCTCTACTATTCTACCTTTTGGGATCACTCAACTCTATAACCCAAAAAATTGAAATATCTGATACACAAGGAGCTCGTTGGATGACAGATTGTGTTTGTCAAAGGGACAACAAAGACGTTATACGATAGTTTATTGGTTTGCATTATTTTCTGATCATTATTAGGTCAATGAGATAACCAGCTTCCATTAGATGATATCAGGTCATAATATCAAGGTCACAGTACGCTTCAAGTGACAATTTTGACCTTTGGGAAGGGACCTTTAGCTAGGAGAGTTGCCTTGCCCTCCATCATACGATACTCCTTTAATTACCATGTATGGTTTGTAAATTTGAATTAGTATACTGACCCGATTTATTCTGCGTTCATGGCCAAAACAAGTATTTTGGTTGAGTGTTTGTATATGTCACTGATATATTTAGTAATGCGACGTAACAAAAGACTCTTTCAAATAGAACCTACTTCGTTTTCTTTTCGGAAAATATCTGACATTATTCAACATGAATGAAAACACATAGACGATGTCGTTGTACGTTGTACCACCTCCGCAACCACCCTTTGGTGCCTTAGTACCAGTGTTTTGTTTCAAAACGTTTATGATAGAAATGGTTGGAATCTCTTTCAACATAACTGTCCTGCAACACATTTATAAGGCAGAATGTTACAGACCCTACACCTCTGCATCCTGAGAGTCAGACTCTCCGACAGGCCGAAATCGAAATTACTTTAAACGCTGTATCCTGAAAAACCCTCGTAAGTATATATATATATATATATCGGACACTTTTTTGATGTTGATGTATACCGAATGCCAATCCACTCTGTATGAAAAGTATATACAGTAACTGCTCATCAACTGACTTGAATTCATCTATTCCAGGCATAGCTCCGCTCATCTCCAAAATTACTTTTAAAAAGCCATGATGTTCAAACACGTGCTCGTTCTTGGTCTGATGCTGGTGCTGTTGACGGTGACATCATGTGAAGAAAACAACGCCAGAGATGCCAGAGAAAGCGACTTTGCAAACAATAGGCGCGAAAGAGCCCTTACCGATTCGAGATTTAGACCTTCCTTAACTGGGACGACTGACGGTGAGTTTGCTCTTATTTTTACGAGCATTCAACATGAATTTTTCGCCCATAATGTCCGTATAACCTAGATTAAGTATTAATTTCATCAAAAGCATCTTGTTGATGACACAGTGGGCCTCATGATTATCATTCAACTGAAAACACACCGGAACTATTTTCAGCTTGATTCAAAAATGATCAAATTACATGGTTTACATCGGATATCATGCATGCTTTCACAAAACTACGCGAGAAAACTCGATAAACCGTATAACAGTGATTCAAATGTTTTCATGCGCCGATCGAGGACGAAAATCGTCTCATTCAAATCGTGCACGTTATCATTTGCATATCAAATAAGGAAACAAACAAAGAGTATAAAAATTACGAAGGAAAGGCATATAATCAACACTTTATGTATGTAACCTCCAAGCAGGAGAATATTTGCCCGAAGTCAGGACTTGGAGGCTATAAAATATGGTCATCTGCCTTGACGCACACATGATTATTGTTTGCGTCGCTGCATATTGTACTCAACGGAAAACATGATTGGAACTAAATTTGGATAATTGGATGTTCATATTTTCCAAATTTCTCAAAAGTGTTAGGTGCCCTATAACTGATTGTTGCAATATTACAAATTACTCATAAAACAAGTATATAACTTAAAAAGAAAAGCAGATGAGCTTACATTTGCAGATTAAACCGACATTAATTCACCATCCAATTATCCCAAAGTAATTCTAATCGTGTTAGAACAAAAAGTGAACTGATAAAAAATACAACCACGCATGAAGCTTAAAAGAGAAAAAATAGTCCCGTACTTCGGGTATATTCTGCATTTGGGTTTTAGTCATCGTCGTGCGTGCACACATTATTGCTCAAATATTTTGTCTGGGTGCGCAGACTATTGATCTAAAATTAACGCCCTTGGAATGAGTAATTTCACAATTGTCACGGAAACTGGAATACAACACTTTGAATGTATCATTGGAGACATATGCCTAATTGGCCATGGTAATACCCATATAAGGGGCTCGGATTCGTTGTCTATGGCGTTGGTCTAGAAAGGGGTATATATCCTTTGACACATGTGACACTGTGTCATAGACAACAACGTGTTATTCTTGGTAAAGAAGTCTCTGACTGGGCTATTCTGAATGGATCAGTGCCCCAAGGTTCATGGCTGGGTCCCTTGCTATTCATTATTATGATTAATGACTTGAAACCACAAACTCTGTCACACAAGTTCATGGATGACACTACTTTATCAGAGATTACGCCAACTGGATCAAATACATGTATGCAACGGGCAATGAACTACACATATAACTGGTCTAATGCAAACAACATGAAGTTAAATCCAGACAAAACTAAAGACATGATAGTAACCTTCAAGAAAGACAAATATGATATTCCTCCTATCAGTATAAATGATACTGTCGTTGAAAGAATATCTGTTCACAAACTCCTTGGTGTAATGATTAACAACACTCTTTCCTGGTCAGACCATGTCAACTATATCTATAGTAAAGCATCGAAACGATTGTACTTTCTTACTCTACTTAAGAGATCGGGTTTGAATACCAAACAGTTATTGATGTATTATACGTCAATTATCCGCCCTGTGGTTGAATACGCTTGTCCTCTGTGGCATAATGCACTCACAAATGAACAATCTCAGCTCCTTGAATCCGTTCAAAAAAGAGCATTTAAGATTATCTTTCCAAACCAGCAATATCAAGACTGTATTCAAAATAACATCATGTCTTTACACCAGAGAAGGGATACATTGTGTCAAACTTTTTTTAGGAAAACGTGTAACGGTAATGATAAGTTGAATTATTTGCTCAACCCAATCTCCACAAGGAGGACCCGTCATTCAAAACAATACAGTATTCCCAGATGCCGGACTGAGCGTTTTAAAAATAGTTTTATACTATATGCCCTATACAACTACCAATGAGGTCTTGATTTGTATGATAGTACTTGCTATTCTGTATTTTAGCTGCCTGTCTTCTTACGAACGTGTTTTTAATGTTTTGTATATAGTTTAAGCATTTTTGTATTTTAACTGTTTGTTTGTGTATGACGCGATTTTAATATGTACCTATTCAATCACCAACTTTTTGTAGGTTGGTTGCAAAAATTTCAATAAATATTATTATTATAAATATTATTATTATTACTGCATGAAATTAGAGAGAGTTGAATTCTATTTCCCTTTCTACATATAACCGCTTTTGCACGACTATGACCGACTTTCAAGGTATATCTGACAAGGTTTTTTGTCGTTTGTAGTCAAATGAAAATTACAAAATTTTCTTACGTTTATTTTAGTACTTGGTAAAATTTTGATATATGTTTATCGGCGAGGAGTTGTATTATATCTTTGTACTTGAAGTAATTTGTGGTATTATCCATAGCACTCTACTCTTGGCGTCAAGCACAGTAATTTCCAAGGAGGACATCTCTATACTTGAATATATATATATATATATATATATATATATATATATATATATATATATATAATTATATATTTATCACATGAACAGTCTTCTTATTTTTCTTTTGACGTAGATGGATCAAAATTATCGTAACAAATTGCATGAATTTCGTCGCGATTTGTGTTTTACTTACGCGGATTACTTTCATTTAAAGAGTAAAGCGGCCCGTCACCCAGGAGATACTTTCATTCATAAATCCCATCAAGCTGAAATTTGCTACACTAGAGGGTATCTCCACCAACCAGACGTACGGATTCGGTCACGTGAACGTGTCAATCATTGTCTCGCGCTGTATCGATGCCAAGGCAAGTTGGCCATCGGCGGACATAGCTTTCACCGTGCCGTGCTAGCGGCGGATAATCATAGTATTCAGAGTTACTTAGAATATTTACAATTATATTTATGAAGTAAATGAGACGACACGATCGAAAAAGTAATTCTCATTCTCAGAGATGCCGTGGCTTTCAAAATATCACACAATTTTACGACCTTTGCGAGCGCGAAAGATTCCGTTCCGAGTCGATGACACACTCATTGCATGTCTGTGCCCACAACGTTGCAGTCAACGGTCTCTGCCGGTGTCAACTCGTCCGGCAACTCGTCAATCCCGATCTCGGTCATCAATGTTTTCGTCTTACGAACTTTGATGTTTGCATTGACACATATCTCGTCCATGGATACATCCTAATTTTGTTGACGGAAACTCTGTTCTGAGTGTTGTCTGAGTCAACTTTCCGGATCGAAGTAGGGACAGCGCTGCACACAGCTCGACAGCTTATGTCTTCGCTACAGCATTATGCCGCGCTGCAAGTTTGATTCCGAGCGAGACTTTACGGAGTTTTTGTGTGATTAAGGAAATTGATCGTTGTTAGTCGAATGACTTTAGGCTTGTGCCTCCTATGTCGCTTTCCCGAAGATTATACTATACTCATTTATTCAGTTTGAGGTGTAGGTTTCGGTTTTATCGCCAACCGGGATCGCCAGGTACGACGTCCACACTACTCGACTGGAGCCGAGACGTTACTGAGCCATTAAAATAACGATCGTCGGTATCTCCATTCGATTCTCGGGAAGAGCTATTGTTTTAGCGACTTGAAATTTCGTTGGAAAAATTTGCCTTCTATGTTTCCATGTCTGGATTTATCGGGTCCCCTTTTTGTAAAAATAACGTTCGAGCTAGCACGGCATCGATCACAACAAATCTGTTCGTGTCGCGACGCCTGCATGTATGAACGGTACCATGAAAGAAAAAAGTTCCGGTTGATTACGTACAACAGGGGTAATTCGGATTTCTTATCCGTCCTGTTCTACGTCACACAGGTGGGAATTCGGGCCAGTTCATGTGATATATATATATATATATATATATATATATATATATATATATATATATATATATATATATATTGACACTTGCTGGAGTTCAATGGAAGTTTGCATATATTAGACTGATAGTGATAACGTCATGTTTATATGTTTCTGTCAATGTTTGCACAACGGAAATTTCTTTCAATGTCTAATTTCTAATTACAAAGCGTTAAAGTATGTTTTACCTCACCATACGTACTGAAAATAAATACTAAAATTTTCGATTATTGCCTTTTAGATGAACCCTCACCTCCAGGCAAAACGTTCCCAGGCGGCTTCTCATTTGCACCGGTAGGCTAGATTCTCATATCATGGAACTGAGAGAATTGTAAAACCATTGGGCGTGTTCCGAGGACAGGATGGAAAATTTCCCTTTGTTTTTATCTTTTAATCGTTTATTTAGTTGTATAATATCACGTGATTATTTTTTGTCACAATGCTGTGCAAATAATAAAGATTAACAAGTCGTATTCTTCCAGATGACGTTAGAGCCTCTGTTTATTTATTTTGGAATGACGTATACGCGCTCTATTACATTGAAAAGCGTTGATCATTTGTCATGTGGTGGGAATCACGCTTTTGGCAATCATGAGGGCGCCGTAAGAAATGCTTAAACCATTCTGAACGATTCTACAATTCGACAAACTTTGTCGATTTACCGCATTTCGTCAAGCAAAGCAACACAGAAAAAACGATAACTGTGATAGTGTCCAAAATGAAAGGAAAAGAGATAGAGGTGAAGTAGCGAAGTATAAACTGAGTTACACGTACAATGTAAGTAATGCAAGGATTCCAAGTATTTCTGCTCTACAGTGATCTGTTCTTACATAATACTCACCTGGATCTACGACTTGGAGTAAGGTATACAGAGGCATAGGTTTTATCAATGAAAGGCACAGAACCTACCCAGCCAATACCTTTGCAGTGTAACGCTTGCATCATTTTAGTTAAAGGCGTGAATTATGCTACAGACTAAAAGTCGAAGCTTGTTTTCAACAGTGGCTATCGTAAGAGTTGAAAAGAAAGAAATGAAATGTTGTTTTTTTTAAAATCTACCAGAAAGGTCAATAAACTAAAGGCTGTTCTACCAAACTGCAGAGTTAATTGCGCATTACTGGACACTAAGACAATTAATTAAGACGAGTCCTACATGATTAATTATGATTGAAACACATCATGATTTGAATATTTGATTTTTAGCAGGTAATGTTTGATACAAGAAAGAAATCAGCCATTTTGTGGCTTCATTGATAATCGCTTCAAAGGAGACTAACGCAGCAACACGGGAAATCTCAAAAGACCCGAGTCTCAACATACTCATTGGTGTGCTGCCTACTGAAACCTTAGGCAAAGCTTCTTGGACAAAGTGG
>LD349507.1:567627-594452 GCA_001465055.1 Ptychodera flava
AGAACCGCTCGGCTAAATCTCCACTCCCAAAAAAAGAGTGGTTCAATAGCTGGCTAAGTTTTTACATTTTTCTGACTGAGACCGCTCAACACGTTGTAGAGTTCATGAAGCACTCACGCACGCATGCTCACTATCATACATCGCACATACACACTTTATCGAAGCGAAGAACCGAATTTCATCGCTTTAACTGGGCGAACGATAACCTCGGGGACAATTCTGTCCACCAGCAGCGTTACCAACCCAGGTTAGAAAATACAGCTAGTTTTCAATCGGATTCGAACCCACAACATACGGCATCAGTCGCCTAGCTGACAGGCCATAGACAGAACCGCTCGGCTAAATCTCCACTCCCAAAAAAGAGTGGTTCAATAGCTGGCTAAGTTGTTACATTTTTCTGACTGAGACCGCTCAACACGTGGTGAAGTTCATGAAGCACTCACGCATGCATGCTCACTATCATACATCGCACATACACACTTTATCGAAGGGAAGAACCGAATTTCATCGCTTTAACTTGGCGAACGATAACCTCGGGGACAATTCTGTCCACCAGCAGTGTTACCAACCCAGGTTAGAAAATACGGCTAGTTTTCAATCGGATTGTATCGTATGTATCGTATGTATCGTATATATCTATATCTGTCTATCTATCTATCTATCTATCTATCTATCTATCTATCTATCTATACCTCCTGTGTGACGTACACCAGCACAGATAAGAAATCCATATTACCCCTGTTGTACGTCATTAACCAGAACTCTTTTCCTGCAATGATACCGTTCATCATACATGCACGTCGCGACACAGACTGATTTGTCGTGATCGATGCGGTGCTCTCATGATATTTTTACAAGAAGGTGACCCGATAAATCCAGACATGGAAACATAGAAGGCAACAAAATTGTCCAACGAAATTTCGAGTCGCTAAAGCTTTATATGTTCCCAAGAATCGAATGAGGATACCGTCGATCGTTTAATGGCTCAGTAAGGCTCAATGTGGACGTCGTACCTGGCGATCGCCAACGGATGTCGTACCTGGCGATCACGGTTGGCGATAAACCAAAAGATACACCTCAACGTTAGTTCAACTTAATGAGTACCGTATAATCTTCGGGAAAGCAAGTAGAAGGTAAAGACATAAAGCCATTCGACGAACAACGATACATTTCTTTCATCACATAATAAATTCCATTATCTCTCGATCGGAATCAAGCCTGCAGCGTAAGACTGTAGTGAAAACATAAGCTGTTGAGCTGTAGCTGCAGTACAGAGCTGTGGTATTCGAAGTTGACTAGGACAACATTCACAACAGAACAGAGTTTCAGTCAAGTAACAAAATAAGGATGTATCTACGGGCGATATATGTGTCACAGCAAACATCAAAGTCCGTAAGACGAAAACATTGACGACCGAGATGGGCATTGACAAGTTGACACTGGCGGAGACCGGTGACGGAATCGCTGTGCCCACCACAAGCGTACACTCTGTGTCATCTGTGATGGGATCGGAATCTAATGTCGTAAACTTGTGATGTTTTTAAAAGCCACAGCATCACTAAAAATGATAACAATTGTTTCGATCGTGTGGTTGCATTTACATCATAAATATATTTGTAAATATTCCAAATAACTCAAAATATTATGATGGCTATCGGTCGCAAGCGCGGTGAAAGCTATGTCCGCCGATGCCCGACTTGCCTTGGCATCGGTCCAGCACGAGAGAACGATTGACACGTGCACATGACCGAATCCGTATGTCTGATTGGTGGAGATTACATTCGATGTATCAAAATTTCAACTTGATCGGATTTATGAATGAAAGTATACCTCTAAACATTTTAACATCTCCTGGGTGAAGGGCCAGTTCACTCATTAAATGAAAGCTATCCGCGTAAATAAAATACAAAATCGCGACAAAAATCATGCGATTTCATACAATAATTTTGATCCATCAACATCAAAAGAAAAACAAGAAGCTGTTCATGTGATAAATATATAATCCTATGGATTTTTTTCTCTGTTTGACGTCATCGTATACGAGTGTTTTTCGTGGAACCGTACAACTTCGAGCCGAACCAATGGATTATATATATATATATATATATATATATATATATATATATATATATATATATATACGCCAATCACAGTAATTTATCTTCTTCGGAATGTGAGTAAGCCCATGAAAATAATGACCATAAGTTCGACAACTGCTATGCTGACCAGCATAAGATTGAATTCTAGCAAGATTAAGTATTAAACAGCAAAATTTCTTTTTGCAACCTTTGACAAACTTTGTTGGACAAGAGTTAGACCCTGCAGTGAATTGTGAATGCAACGAATATCAAGGGAAAGCGTTCTTCAGTCCAACTTCTGCTGAAAATATACCGAAGACGATTTCAAATGTTTTCACTTGATGTTGCGTTCACAAAAGTTTATAGCACACAAGCATATACCAACTTGCAGATATATATTTGGAAGGCAGCAATGAACGAAACACCTGATATCTATCCGAGTGACCAAAGTGGGCGAAAATTGCATCAAAGAAATGAATTTAACTCTAGCTCAATGATGAACCAGACAAATCACTTTGGCATGTAACAATGCAAAGTCATGTTAAACCAACGCCCCTATAGAAACACTGACACTTATCCATTGTGGCTTTGCCAGTGATCCTCTATGTTTTACAAGATAACAAATTCAACCCGCGGCCGAGTATATTCACAAGCGATAGTGTAGTACCTGTGTCAGCACAGGCAAATCTCTGTGGCCATGGGAAGCAACGCGAGCGATAGATTGGCTCTGAAAAGAACGCGGCGATCATATTTCGCAATCCTTTCAATGGTGTAGCCAGCAAGTTCAAAACATTTACCCGGGCTATTCTTCAATACTCAAATCACCGGATGAGTCTTGAACTTCACATTCAACATTGCGGCCACAAGAAAACACGTTTCACCACGTCTTCCTTAGCCAGATGTCCGTTCACCACAGTCTTAATATCTTCCAAGAGCCGCAGATCAGCCGTACTCTGATTCTGTTTAGTCTAAGGCTCAATTTCGCGTACAATTTTGAAGTTTCAGTCATTCGAATTTGTATTACTGTTCGTCTTGTTACTCTAAATGCTTATTTTGTTCTAAGTATTGAAAATATTTCTGAATTCTATCTAGAAACATTTTTGTTTGTTTCTTTTTTTGTATTCTCAGTCGAGATGGAAATGCAATGACAGAGTGAACTCTGCATCAAAATATTTACATATGAATAGTAGAAAGTTTTCTTCAGTGAGCTCACAGTTGATGAAAAGGTAATTCCCAGCATAACAATATGCACACTATACATAATTTATATGCAGTCTGACTGTGTCGCGATTAGCGGTTTCTTTCGACAGCGATCGATAAAATTGAGGAACACATGTAATAATAAAAGAACCCCATGACCGCGGAGGTCGCTCCGTGGCGTTCCGACGGTATTTTCTGACGGATAGGGTATATGCTGCCGCCAGAACTTTTCAGAGCGAAACTACCTCCGAGGTCATGGGGTTCTGTCATAGTAATGTTATATCATAGTACCTTTACTGTACATAACAAGATAAGTCATGTTAGATCGAACTGATCCAGGTATAATAGGATTGGAACTAATTTGTGATATTTGGATCTTCATATTTTTCAAATTTCTCAAAAGTGTTTGGTGCCATATAGCTGAATGTTGCAATATTACAAATAAGTCATAATCATAAAAACAAGTATGTAACTTAAAAAGAAAAGCAGATGAGCTTACATTTGCAGGTTAAAACGACCTTACTTCACCATCCAATTATCTCAAATTAGTTCCCATCGTGTTAAATATATCTCTAATTAGGGAAGTTAGTTTAATATGCAATGTTATATCATAGATCCATCAATGTACATAGCAAGTTTCGTGAACTTTGAGCGGCCAATCCAGACACACATCCCGCATTAGGAAAGTAATAACAATTTAGTAATAAATTGAACTATCATGGCTCCATCTATGTAACGTAAATAGCAAATTTTGTCAGTAGTAATTAAGGTAAATAAAGATACAGATAGCTACTCAGGAAAGTTAAAAAAATGGTAATTATCCGATCTCAAAATACTGAACCAACTTTCATGAATGTCATATCATAGCATCACCAGTGTACATATCAAGTTTGGTTGATTTTGGTCAAGACAATCCGAATACATATGTCTAATAACGAAAGTTAATCAATATTCATATTAGCAATTAACTTTTATATTACCCTTCAATTTCGTTCCCAGTGTAATCAACATTTACAGCAGATGTCATAGACTTTGTGCAGCCGTTCTCAGTGAATATCCTTTTTTTTCTGACAATAAATTATTCAACAAGAGCAAAATAAGCAAGCCACAACCACCAAAACTAATCATTTCTTGCCATTCCCAAAGACAATGTACATACCATTGTCCATTCCAGTTCAATCAGCCGTTCTTAGGATATCGCGCAAAGATACAAACGGACATACAGACACACATACACAAAGACAAGAAGACAGCTAGACATTGCTGTGACATAAGCTCACCTGTGTAGTCGCGTGAGCTAAAAAGGACTCAAAATTTGCCAAATGGCACTCAGACTCTAATGCCTTCACTTGATTGTCGCAAACGTTTTATGTCAGAAAGACGTTTCCATCGTGAGAGCAATACAAGCCGCCATGTTGTTTGAAAACAGAGGCAGAAAAATTGACGAATCAAAATTGATGACATTGACAGAGATTGTTGTGACGTAAAACGACGAGAGGTGAAATATCGTTTCTGTCAAAGAGATGACAAAGTTGGCTACGGTGCAGTTGATAGTAATAAATAATCATGTATTTCATGCTGTGAGTGTCTGTAGATTAGCTTGAATCAAATTCTTCAATCGTTGAAATTAATGGGCAACATATTAGAGATTATCACATTGTTTTCAAATGAATATGTGCGGTCCAGCTACGTTTTGCGTCATTTTGGTAACAGGACTTACAAACGTATACCGGGAATGTTTATCCTTGCGCGACTTTCATTATTAATAGAAGATAGTAAAATAAAATGTTTTTTACTGATATACATTATAAATAATTGATAGTAATAACTTACGAGTGGCGAGATGTCGATGTGATAGATTTTGGGTTGTCTGTTGTTACATATTTGGTCATCACTGTCTATCAACCTTTCTGCTATGACAGAATAATCCAATGCTTTCGTGCTTACAGGTATCTTTATGTAAACATCATCAGCATTGCAATCGGAGAACTCAATTTTCGCTCTTTCTCTAATTCGGTCCACAAAGAAAGATTTCCCATTTCCAGAAGTGGAAGACTTTACAACTCGCAGGCACATTCTACGAAGACAGATATAAACAAACAATAAAAAGCCATGTTACTATCATTCTTTGAAAGATACCAATTCTTCGCTATTATCACTGTGGTGATGGATTATACATTGAAACCATTACAACTATATGCTCGTTGCGTCCGATAAAACTAATGCATGGTAGCTGAAGAAGTCAACATAAATCGTATACAATGAAAGATAGACTAATGAATATAGTTTCTATTAATCCTCGAAATTCTCGAAAATTTGAAACTGTTCCGAAAAAAGTACTGGAATTACAGGCTATGATGGATTGTTACGTTCGACGCTTTTAACATTGGATAGCAGTTTTGTGTTGTGACTAATCTCGTTTTGATGTAAAGCACTGGTGACATGTACAAAACACATTTAACAATATTTTATTGGAAGACAAGAAATCTGAAGCACGCGTCACACCGCTTTTAATGAACAATATATCTTTGATATTTTCAAAAAGTATCATAATAAAGAGGGTACATTCGTTCATGGCATTCCCAAAGCACGATCGATACCGGACTGATACCGCTCGGCTAATTTCAAAAGCCCAGTAACGTTGGTATCTACTGGCGCCGGGGAGATTCAAACTGAGTAAAATTTGTTTTACTACAACCTGTAAATCGCGATTTTTCTAGTGATTTTCGAGATGTAAGGTACATTAAACCCCGAATTAGCTTTGGTTTGTCTATTTTATGTCTCGTTATGCTAGTTTTCACTCGATTGCTCGTGAATATAGTTTTATTATAGCGCCTGGAAAGTTGGATGCGTGAGCTTGAAGGCGATTTAGGTCGCACCACTTGTGTAAGTATAGTTAGAGAGTGTAAAGAGTTGCATTGGGTCCAATAATGATAGCGTCCTTGTCGTGCTTCTTAAGATATCGACATTACATTTGAAACAACACAATAGTTATGTTCGTTGAATTTTATTGGTCAACAACAACAACAACAACAACAACAAGAAGACAAATAAACAACAACAACAACAACAACAACAATAAGACAAATAAACATAAACAACAATGCAAAGAACAACAACAACAACAACAACAACAACAACAACAACAACAACCAGACGTCTTGGTCCTCTGTGGTTTAATGTTTGTTATCCCTATGCTCAAGTCTGTTTGGGATCGACAGATGCAGTGTACGACAGGGTACTCTCGAAACACTATACTGAACGATATACTTTCTACTTTGCTGGTAAAAGTTGACTCTAGAAAAGATGTATCGTGATACGGTTATTCACAAAATACCAAAATTAATTTCGCCTTACATTTAAAATATGTACGCTTCAGGATTGTCCAAAACCTCTGTTGCACAATGTACTTAGCCATAAATATATATATTGTTAGAAGGCATTAAGGTTCTACATGATACATATTACTCACAGCATATCAACTTTTAAATAGGTACATGTAACCAACAACGTAACAATTGAATGCAAAGTAGCCTCTTTGATGTTTGGGTTATAGGGGCTGTACTAAATAACATTCCTAAAATATGAAATAAGAATATATTTTTAATTTTCAATATACATCAGGGCAATGTATAAATTAGTCAGAGCGCTTGGCCGCAACTTCCTGTCCAGAAGCATCATAATGCTTGTCCGTCAGTCCGTTTTTCCGTCCCTCCATTCAAGTTTTCCTCCTCAATATGTCTTAAAAATTATCCTAAACACCTAGCATACACAAAGTCACCATAACTGTTAGTAAACATGTCATAGAATACAACTGGTATATAGACTCATATAAGTGTGTGAAGCCGACAACGTCACACTGAAGGTTGCTCATCTGGAAGAAGTTCAAAGGTCAAATATTCATTGAGTTTTATCGTCAACTCTATGTAGTCGATCCAAAGGCACTTGTTTTAGACATGATAGAACATATCTTCATTACATTATTTGATATTTTACAGCCGATCATCCCATAATGTTTTATTGACGTTAGTGAAATACGCTCAATTTTCCGTCGATCAAACGATGAACGGCTGTTCAAGCTACGTTGCATTCAGTAAATCTCCTGTACGAACTGTGTGTACTCATCGACATATTATGATGCACGCTATCCCACCAGACCGAATAAAACATTGAGCTTTCTGGTAAATGCCTACGAAAATTAGGGTGGGTCGGAGCTTTCTTTTACTTTTCCCTTTGTCGGCAAAAATCCGTATTTAAACTAGGATACAATTTAGAAAATTTACTCGAAATTTTTGGATATGTGGAAAAATGTCTGGAATCGTCAGGGTTACCGAAAACTCACATATTTTTTTTGCCTAGCTGACAGGCATTACAACGTACGTGTATTTCATACATATGTAGCAAATGGAAACGAAAGACAAACTTCTCACCCTTGCGGATCAACGACAGATGCAGCGTATTCACTATCTTCCCGAAGAAGAGATAGCATGTGAGACTGTAGTTCTGTGTCTGATATCAGATTCAGTTCCTGGATGTCTTTGACATCACAACCAAATGACGATGCTAGACTCGCTTCTGAGCATACAATAGTACAACGGTACCCTGAAAAGTGACACAATTAGCATTACAGCTTGTCTTTCATAGACAAAAGTCATTTAAAAACTCCCAAGTTCTGCCCGTATATAAAGACTTTGTTGAAAATACCTTCAAACTGAAAGCTAAAATGAATTTGGTGACTTTACAATGAAATACTTCCATAGGAACAAAACTAATAAAAATCTTCTTCATGGTAGTAAAAAAAGTCAAGCGACAACAACACATGCCCGTCAAACCTGCCTGTAATAATAATAATAATAATAATAATAATAATAATAAAGACATGTGAAGTTATTCTAATGTGAATATTAATAAGTAATACTTTCATTAAAATTTCAACGTGGTATTACGTAGAAGAAACAGACATTGTGTCCGTTGTCGATCCGTATTTCAATGGCAACCATGTTGTGCTTGAAGGTATCTTTTTTTGCCATTTCAAATACCGCAAATGTTAAGAATTCAGAAAAAGAAATCACAAAAAGTTTCATGGGTCACAATTCAACAAAATTGATCATAATGTAACATATCTCCATGGCAACCATTTAGTGGCCAAAAAATGTTTTTCCTAAAGCCACGAAAAAACCTTCGATTGCTCCGAAATTGTCAAAACATAGTATCTCGGGTGGATTAAAATCTCCGGGTATTTTACGCCAAAGCAACCATTTTGAAGTTGAATATATCAATTTTCACAGCAAACTAAGCGATTTTCTATCAGATTTGGCAAAAATTGCTCAGATTGCAACAAAAAAATTTAACAATATTAGGTTTTCTGGGTTTCAATAGACAAATTTTCTTCCTCTTTCTATAGCATATTTCAAAAGCAACAATCTTACCGTTCAGACGTCTAGTTTTACAAAAACAAATTGAAAATTTCTAGGGAGTCGTTGAAAAGTTCGTGACGTGGTTTTATTTAGTCGAAATAAAACAATTGATCAGTATTGTTATGCCACATAATTCTATGGTACACATATTGAGGCCTGAGATGAAGACATACGTATCCCCTGAATCACATTAAAGAGCCTTCAGTAATTACAGAGGGTGGGCCGGGGGAATTCCGTGCGCACCTGTACTATAAAATGTGACCCCCATCCTTGTTTCTAAAATGTGACCCTTCCCCCGTCCGCCATTGTAACACTTGACCCTCCTAAAAATCACTGCTGCTGCAGTATTCTCCCCAGGAATAACTCAGAAACAAAGTCAGCTAATTTACATAACACAAGTTTAATTGTTATGAAACTTACAGACAGAAATTACAGGGGAAGGGCTAGCATTTTCGGAGGGAGGGTTGCAATTTATCATGCAAGCATTTTTGAAGGGTCAACATATTTTTCGCAACAAGGAGGCAAGATGTAGCTCATATAGTGCTTCACCCAAAAATATCAAATCATAATACATATCAGTCTATAAGGCAAACTATTGACCATTTCCCCCTACACAACGTTATACATGTACATTTATATTATGTTTGATAATATATGTAAATGCACTCTGCTTGAAGTGGGAAGTAAAACGTGCATGTGTGTGCAAGAAATTGATTTTTGGATTTCATTGAAAATGTTGATTTACTATACATGGCAGTCTATGAGGAAACTATGAATATTTTTTTCCAATACAAAAATAGGTAAATCTGTCTATTCATATATGCTTGATTATTAAATTTATGTATTTGATCGGACTAGGGTGGTTACTAGTAGATGTGCGTGCAAGAAATAGGATTTTGGAACTTTACCAAAATGTTTAATTCATAATACACAGTAGTCTATGAGAAAACTATGAATAATGTTTTCCAATACAAAACTCAGTAAATCTGTGTATTTATCTACGCTTGATAATTTATATTCATGTACTTGATTAGACTAGGGGGTTAAAAAGGGATGTGTGTGCAAGAAATTGGATTTTGGAATTCCACCAGAATGTTGATTCACTAAATATGGAAGTCTATGAGGAAACTATGAATATTTATTTTCCAATACTCGGACTCATATACTTGCTATCACACATTTGAGCGATGAAAAGTAAGAGCAGCACCCTCTCTGGCAGACTGTAGGATCTGTGATTTCCGTGAGATGTGTTTCGCGAGATGAGGGAATTTTCGCCATGTTTTCTCGAATTTTCTGTGTTGCAGGTTTTATCGAGTTTATCGGTATGCTATCGAGTAGACGTCATTTTCATGTTATTGTCAGTGTTTCCAAGGACGTTTAGAACACTCTTAATGAGACAGACTTCCAATTTTAGAAGATGGAACTTTACAACGGACTTTTATGTAGGATGCGCGGTAAAATGTATCGTGTTTTGCATCGATCACAGGTACAAGCAGTTGTATTCGACGTCACAGAAATTTGTGCGAGTAATAGATACAGTTCTTTGAAAATTCGTTTCTCGTTCTTACACAAAAATTGGTCCTTCGAACTGGATGGAAGTGAACTGAAAGTAAACATCGTACATCGAATTAGAACTCGTCATTTACGGACGTTTTGAAATGGACTAGTCACCGTTCGTTTCAACGTACAGCTACTGTGCGCATAGAGTGCCTGATCAACGGTTAGCTAAGCTTATAGATATCAGTGAGCATGGCGGACAATGGAGATACCATATTACGACGATCAGAACGTAGTCGACAAATGCCCGCTTACCTCGCTGATTATGACCTGGGCGACGATGTTGAAGAAGATAAATTATAGAAATTAGTAACGCACTGGGATAGATTAATAAAGGAATGTTGCCTGATGTTAGTAGACATCAACTGTAATTGTGGTAAGGCCGTCAAGCTGATTCAAAATTGTGGTAGTCGAACAACATTTTAGAAAGTCGATGCATAAGTAGAGAAATCATTGGCAGATCTAGAGAGGCTTGCATGTGATTTGATGCGCCTTGCTTAGACTTCAGAGTACCCTGAAGAGGAAAAGTTTAAAGTCACTCAACACTTCAACGTTAAAAAGGCACAGGTTGAGGATTATCAAGATAAAATTGTTGAACACTTACATGCGAGAGACAAGGAGACATCTTCAACGGTTGGATCTCCTGCTGCAGAGAGGAAACTGGAGTGTCAATCACAAACCACACTTTCAGAAACCAAAGAACAGTAATACTCTGAACAAACAGTGTTGCCTCAAAATTCAGAATTTAAGGTGAAACAAGAAGATGAGAGTATAAGTGATCATAATACTGTTTCCTCACATGCCTCTGTGAAATCAGCAGCAGCTAAGATACAAGCAGAAGTAGTAACTTTAGGTGTCAAACAAGAAAAGGAGCGATACGAAGAAGAGTGCAATTTGAGAGCGGAAGAGAAGACTTTGCGTCAGGCAGAGCATAAGCTGCAGCTGCAGAAACAACAGGACGAAGCAGATAGAGTTGCCCTGGAATCTGAATTATGGGATGGTTTGAGTAATAATCAAGACATTGCTCCGCCATTCAAACCAGGACTATCAAACAACAAGGTGATGAAGTAGGGGACTTCACGAATCGAAGTCAAAACTGAGACTCCTAGAACTTCTGCGCACTTTGATTCCCCCATCGCAAAACACCTAGAATCACTTTTCACTGAACCGAAGTGAAGTATGATACTCCACATATTGACACATCAAAGGAAAACTCAGAGTACGTACACAAGTTTTTTTTCCAGGGAATACCAAAACCATCTTTACCAAGATTCAGTGGTGAAAAAGAACAGTATCAGGACTGGCGTGAACAGTTTGGGATATTCATAAATCAAGCGCAAATACATGTCCACTTTAAGATGGTCATGTTGAATACTTCTTTGAATGGCCAAGCCTTGCAGTTAGTCACCAGACTAGGCTATAACGATCACCAGTATCAGAGGGCATTGACCAAGCTTGATCAATGCTTTGGTGGTAAAAAGCGGCAATTTCAACGTCAACTCGATGCGTTAATTGCACAGTCTACCTTAAAAGAAGATGATTCGAAGGGTTTGGAGGGTGTAGCCAATCGTCTTTGTGACTTGGTAGCAAAACTGGCAGACTCAGGTCGTGAATCAGAGTTGATTGGTCCATCTACCCTTTACACTCTGGTCCTTCAGAAAATTCCGGAATCTTTGGTGCTACAATACTACGACAGTTGTCCTAAATTGAGAGAGGATGGTTTATCTATATTTGTTAACTGGTTAAACCGACAATTCTGTGTTCGACTGGAGTTGGCAGAAATCAAAGAGAAAGCCAAGAGGTCTTATACAGAGTCAGCAAAGTCATCCAGCACCAGGAGATCACAATGCAGTGATACACATGCTAGTGAGACTTCATCCAAAAGCCCTAAGGCATCTCAAGTCAGCCCCACCAGTCAAAGCAAAGACCCAGCATTAGACTCAACCACGAAACTAAGTTGCCCACTGTGCAAAGAAGCACACCACATCGTCCATTGCAGATGGTGGAATTCATTCTCAGTCAATGAGCATTGGAAATTTGCTAAAGAGAATGGACTGTGTTATTGCTGTCTAAAAGTTGGGCATCACAGAAGAAAGTGTGCTGATGTTTTGAGGTGCACAATCGATGGCTGTGTGAAAACCCATCAAAGAAACCTTCATTAGTCTGAACAAGCGACAACCAACACAGCTAACAATGCCTTTACAGTGTCAAAGGACGGAGAGGTTATTCCAACCAAGGTTGCCCTCCGACTTATCCCTGTTCCATCATGGGAAGGGCTTGCGACAAGAAAAAAGTAAACGCCTTTCTAGATGATGGATCTGACTCCACCTATATCCGAAAAGATATTGCTACTGCGTTAGGATTACAGACAAAAGGCAATGAGTTGACGGTGTCAACCTTGGTAAATTGAGTCATGAAGGTCAACAGTGGGCTTGTTGCTGTCACCATTGAGAGTCTAGATGGGCGAGTGAGACAGAGAATCGGAGCTCGAACCCTGAACTCTATGTGTGACAACTTAAGCATTTCAAACTGGAGAAGACGCGGGCGGAAATGGTCACATTTGAAAGGAATTGACTCTCCTAAAATCCCTGGCAGATGACCCAGAGTTAACACTCTCCCTTGAGGAACAAGCAGGATGCCCAGGAGAGCTGGTTGCCCGGAAAACACCGCATAGATGGATTTGCATTGTTGTATACCATAAAGGAGGAGTCCTGAGCCACACTTCATATGTTAGTTCTTTCCATTCACAGTCAGAGCTTGAATGAAGCTTTACGTAACATGTGAAAATTAGATTCGTGGGAGAGTAAGAAAAGAAACGCTCTTACACCCGAAGAGCGACTCGCTGTGAGTAAAACTGCTGGATCACTGACGCAAGTCGGTAATCGCTATGAAATTGGCATATCATGGAGACATGAAAGTCCAGACTTGCCTGACAACCTTGAAGCAGCAGAAAATAGACTGTTGGGTTTAGAAAGAAGTCTGTCGAAGAAACCCACCTTGGGAGGTGATGCAGGCCAACATCAAAAAGGGGTACTTTGAAACGGTTGATTGTACAGAAGTGACTGGACCTGGTTGGTACCTACCACATTTCCTGGTAGTGTGTGAAGACAGCCACTATGAAAGTAATGATAGTTTACGACTCAGCTGCCAAGACTAAAGGGGTGCCTCTCATTGATGTGATGTTTCCAGGTCCAAATATTGCAATTAGACCCGGTAGCAGTTTGACTACGTTTCCGCCGATGAAGGATTGCAAATGTTGGGATATCAAAGAGATGTTTTCACAAATAGTTATGGCAAAGGAGGATCGTCCATACCATAGAATCCTGTGGAGAGACCAAGATACGTCGAGACCAGCTACAGTGTATCAGGCAGCCCATCTGACGTTTGGTGATTGTGCCTCTCTGTACTGAGCTCAGTATGTAATACGTACACATACAGAGAGCAATCAAGAAAAGTTCCCATTGGCAGTAGGCAGTAACTATATGCACTGAAAGTATGTATATGGATGATGTAATAGACTCACAAGACGATGCCGACATAGCCATCCAGGCTCGTGACCAGCTATCTGGTCTTTTAGCACCAGCTGGGTTTCAAGTTTAACGTTGGTTCAGTAACAGCACTGCAGTTCTGGAGGGCATCCAAGAAGACGAGTGTGCTACAGGTGTGATGGTGAAATAATCAGAACTGCTGAGCATAAAGACACTTGGAACGAAATGGGACGCGGCAACGGCTACATTTGGATTCAAATTCACCATATTAAATGTTTTAATTCACACCAAGAGAGCTCTCCTGAGTAGAGTTGCGACCTTGTTTAATCCATTGCAGTTCCTGCCACCATTCATAATTAGAGCTAAGATGATCTTGCAAGAAGCATGGATCCAGGGGCTTGGATGGGATGAAGAATTTCCACCAAATCTGTCCGACCATATAGCGGAGTGGTGTCTTGAATTACCACATGTTTCAAAGATGAAGATACCCAGGTGTTATCAAGACCATCCATCAGCAAATTTATGTGTCACTGCATACGTTCACAGATGCTTCCAGCCTTGCATATGCAGCTGTGACATACATTGGAAGCGTAAATGAAGATGGAAGAGTTTTGTCAGATTTGTCGTTGCAAGAGCAAGAGTTGCACCACTTAAGGAAGTTAGCATACCGACGCTAGAGTTAATGGCAGCCTTACTTGGTCTTTGTATAGCAGACAAAGTCTCCTATGTTCTAGAGAGACCGCTGTCTCAACATATCTTTTGGTCAGATAGTATGGATGTAGTACATTGGGTTCATGGCCAATCTAGGAAATACAAACCTTTCATTGCTCATCGAGTTGCAGAGATTCAGAGTAAAACACATCCATCGCAGTGGAACCATGTGCCAGGCAAAGTCAACCCAGCTGACCTAGCCACCCGCGGCATTAGGGTACAAGAGCTAATAGCAGGAAGTTCATGGATAAATGGTCCAGAGTTCCTTTACGGAGGGTTGCAGGTATGGCCACAAAACCCTGTCACTGAATTTAGTCATTCGGAGGAAGCTCTAAAAGATATGGCTCAAGCCTGTACTCAGACTGTCAACACACCAGATGGGCCCGCTACATCAGAGCATAAGTTTCCCGTTGACGCCAACAGGTTTTCTATCTGGACTAGATTCATCAAGACAACAGCGTGGGTGCTGCGCTTTATCGGTCTGATTAAAGCAAGACGCACTGGTAAGTCCACAGATGTACAGCCCTGTTTGGAAGTATGTGAACTTAAAGAGGCTGAAAAGCAGATACGCAAGTATGTCCAGATGGAGAGATTTGCAGATATCATCAGAGATCTGAAAGTAGGGAATCTGACAAGAACCGGACCGATGAAATCCTTGATACCCTTTTTGGACCGTGACAGAATTCTAAGAGTTGATGGATGCCTTCAAAGATCCAGTCTGCCGTATGATGCCAAACACCCGCTGTTGGTGCCATGTCGCAATCATATTGCTATGCTTTCACAACTTTGCTTTCACAACTTGATTCTGAGCCGCTGAAAACCTACCGACCTGTGTCCAATCTATCATTTATTTCAAAAGTTATTCAAAGAGTTGTTGCCAACAGGATTACCTCCCACCTGCAATCAAATAATGTAGATGAACTTATGCAATCTGCTTACAAACTACCCACAGTACTGAAACCGCTCTAGTACATGCAAAAAATGACATTCTCCAATCCCTGGACAACCGTAAAGTCATTATGCTTGTTTTATTAGACCTCCTGCAGCATTTAATACAGTTGATCACACCATTCTTATAGCTTCCCGTAGGAAACGTGCAGATCTTCATTTAGCTGCAGCAGATCGGTTTCAGAGCTGTGACAGCTCAAACCAGCTTTAATGCAGATCTGCAGAGAGCGTTTGGAGCTGTCATTTGTCTGCTGCAGATTCAAGTGTCTCTGGAAGACGAAATGGAGACTTGTGCAGCTCTTGGCTGATCGGTCAACAGCCGTTATGGAGCTCAAAATCGTTCGAAGTAAAACTTTGTTGACACTACAATTGTCACAGCTCTATGGCAGCTCGAAACAGTTCACTGGCAGCAAAATATGAGCCAGTCAAGGTATATATATAGGCACCACCGTAGTTGAGTTTTCGTTTCTAGTAGAGTGAAGTTATAAGGACGGTCAGGTATTTAATGAGTTCAGTCCATTTTCAAATTAAAATTTGCGTGCGTCCGTTTTGCGATCTCGGCTCAGAAAATTGATCGAGTACGCGTGTACGTGTACATGTAGTCTATCAGCGTAATCCTATGGGCATATGTATGCACACATATAAAAACGCCGGGAAAGCCCTGTGCATCAATGAGAAGTTGCCTTATAATTATCAACGTGTCTTCCTCAGAATCATTGTTCATTCGATGTTAAGCTGTGCTCCGTTTTACCTTTGATATTTGTAGGTCCGAGCACCGCTACTTTTGCTACTCCCCACAGGTCCGAACATCAAAACATACAGCTCTTGAGAAAAACGTGTACGTTGCATGTTGTTGTTGGTTAGGCTGCATCACGCATGATGACGTCATTTATCATGTGAAAAGTTGTCCGCGATTGGTCAGATTCGCTAAATGACCCAGGTCACGCAGGTCAAAGTGTAAGCGGCAAGACACATCGACCGTTAATCTACACGTATTGAATTAGCTTCAGGGTTACTCTGTCATGTTTCTTTGCTAAACATTGGATGAAATTTCGCCGAAAACGGTATCCAAACTTTGATAAAATGGTAGCAAATTGAACGAGTATACTTGACGACACATTCAACGTACCAATAGGTCTCGCCGTCAGGAGAAATGATGTCAAACCATGGATATATTGCCTGCAATTGCAAACGGCATTGCAAACCGCATACCAATCCCAATGATACTATAGGTAAGTTACTTTGACATATCTCCTTCATATGCGTTTTTTATTTGTACAGACTTTTCTGAAGATTACATTCGGTATATCGAGGATATCTAGTTGCTTCAAAGTTCAAGCCAGGCATCAGTAAAACTGCCGATTTGCGATTGTACGGTTCAAGAAGACAGGGTGCTGAAATAATATACACAGTCAATCCAACACAATTGTCATCAATAAAATTGCCGATTTTTCGATCACCATGTAATCAGTGTTTCATCTGCTTCATGAAAATGCTGTTGAAACAACATACCACGCGTAAATTTTCCGTACGCTGATTTTGCATATGAAAGCCTGCCAGTTGAGAGTTACGTGTACGTTCACAAAGTTCATTGCCCTAGCCCGATACGGTTTCTGTGTCACATTATCTCTGTACGATTGAGAAAAGGAGACAAACTGAAGTTTTTATGCATTGTATGGATGTCCATAACACTCTGAAAATAATTCTGATTGCAAAATCGACACGAACAATCGGACTTTATTGTCACAGAAACATGTTCAGTGCAGACGGCATGTAATGAAAGTCACAAGCAAACTGTGGTGTCAATGGCCCACACAATGGGTCCTGTTTTTGAATTCAGTGAACAGACAACTTATTTTCGGGGCAAATAAACCCGTACAAGTTACAAGTTAAGTTCCCCAAAATGTTAAAATCCCCTCGAAAATTCCAGTGGAAGGGGACCAATCCCCCCACCCTGGTGTAGTATCCTAGATGAAACACTGTGTAATATGGTTCAGTCTTTGCCAGCCTGCAGCCTTGCTTCACTTTCTTTTTCATCGACAGGCATTAACTGGCTTATTGATAAGTTTGCTAATGTAAATTCTCACTGGATTTTAAAAGCTACGTGAACCTTTTGTCTGCACTTAAGCACTGTAAATCATATATTTTCACATTTCAGTAACTTTTGTTTCTCATTCTTCTATCATTTCAGAGTTCATCTGTGACTGGTATTAAGGCTTCACGTTGAAGGAAAACTTCACAGTTTTACACTATAAAAGTATCAAAAACGCGAGCGATTAAATTTAGAGCGTAGCCCTACATGTAACATTGTGTCGTTTCAGCATGGAAATCCCTTGGTTTGAGTGAGTAAACAGAATTTGTAAACATGTTTGCTGCGAAGTGATTTTACATAAAGTAACACTTTTATTTCCCATGGTCCATCTGGGTGAATTGCATCTATTTAAATTACACCCTTGCAATTCTTCTTTTTCATTAAATGCCAAAACAAATGTGTATTGCTTGATATATAGTTTGATGTCCTTTCCATATAGAGGATCTCAATTTCATTACTACTACCGGTATTTGTTCAAAGCTTCCCATATTTATTCTATACATCAGAATAACTTTTGTTGGAATTGATAAGTACTGGAAATATTTGAATAAACTACAAGAACTTTGACCTATTTTACAATGCTGAGATTAACTCTTCACAATTTCTCAGAAGAAGTTTGATTCATCAAACAATGCTGAGGTAAACATCTCACAATATCTCCAACATCAGTTGTTCATGACAGTAAACTTGGACTAGTTTGTACTAGTTTTGATATAACATTATGCTAGCTTCATAAAGGTTTTAGACTTTTTCCTTTGTTGTATTCAATGCAATTTTTCCCGTAACCTTTAGTAATAAATGAGTGTTTCTTCATCCTACATCATGTGTTATCTTTTTTTACTCATGTGTGAGCTAGTTCACTGGTATGGTAACTTTGATGAGGTGTGTCACATTTATCTAACAGGGTGACGAGGATCTCCAGCTGCTTGTGTTGTATTGTTGTGAGCCATTGAAGTGAGCATGACATGAGGTAGAAATAAATATATTTTTGTGTGTACAAATAAAATATGACCCATTACATGCAGTATGATAATGGTGAATAAGCAATGCCCATTTTGAGCTGTTATATGTCTTCAAGTGGTCTAATAGGAGCTGCTGTATGTCTGCAGGTCAAAAGTCATGGGCTGAAAGTTGTCTGCAATGAGCTGTGGCATGTCTGCAGGTCAAAAGTCATGGGCTGAAAGTTGTCTGCTATGAGCTGCTGTATGTCTGCAGGTCAAAAGTCACGGGCTGCATTTGAGCTGTCATGTGTATGTCATTGATCTGCATACCATGCACCATGAGCTGCAATTTGCAGCTCAAAGCTAATTATATATGCACAAAATCAGACCATTTGCAGATATCTGCAAGTGATCTGCTACAGCCGAGCTGCGAAGATCTGCAACAGCCATCTGGCAGGTCTGCAGGTTTGGTAAGGGTTGCTTAACTAAACGTATGGCTATTACAGGCACTGCACCGGATTGACTAAAATCATATCTCAGCGATCGTCAACAATGTGTTCAAATAAATGGCGTTTCATCAACCACTCAAAATCTCAAGTATGTGTCCCACAGGGGTCAGTTCTAGGGCCTATCCTGTTTGCCATCCACACGTCATCACTAGGAGACATTATCAGAGAAAATGAAATATAATTCCATATGTATGCCGATGATACTCGACTCTATCTATGCTTCAAAACTGCAGCGAAATCCGGAAAGGACAGAATTAGTATTATTTGGATCAAATAACAACCTACATCAACTTGACCAAGTATCATCCATGACAATTGGTAACATTGACATTAAACCATCCTCTACAGTAAGGGACCTTGGCTCTTCATTCGATAGTCTAATGACCATGGATGACCACATAAACCAGGTCTGCAAGTCGGCATATTTCCAAATCGGAAACCTCTACAAAATTAGACAATATCTCACGAATGACATGGTTCGTCTTCTTGGCCACGCATTTGTCACATCCATACTGGACTACTGCAACTGTCTTTTGTATGGAATCTTAATAAAGAACATAATTAAACTACAGCGCTTACAGAATACATCAGCTCGTCTCATCACCTGGACAAAGAAATTTGACAGCATTACACCAGCTCTGTACAATCTTCACTGGTTACCCATTCCACTGAGAATTGAATTCAAACTACTTATCACTGTCTTTAAAGCACTTCATAACCTGGCTCCAGCTTACATATCAACACTTTTATAACAGAATAATCCCACCCGTAACCTACTCTCAAAATCACAGTTATTACTTCAAGAACATAAAGAGTTAAAACATCTCATGGGGGACGTGCTTTCATGAATTCTGCGCCGAAGCTCTGGAATTCCCTACCACTTGATATTAAAGGGAGCCAGTCACTTCCTATCTTTCAAAAGTAACTGCAAACATATCTCTTTTAAAAAGCATACGCAACCTGGTGACACTAACGTTTTAATTTTTTAGCTCTGCGAAGCGCCTCTGATCATTTTTTCTCTGGATTTACAGTGCTATATAAATTCTACTTTTAACCTTTATCTTTATGCTGATAGTGCGACACTATTACAAAGAAACTGAATAGTTCATGGTAGAGAAGAGGTCAAGCAGGAGGTCATTTGGCCCCAAGGGTGGTGGGTGAAATAGCTTGCCATCAAAAACATCGATGGCGCTTCGTTTAGGACCTCGTAAACCAAGTTTGGAAGAGATGGAATCCCGAATACCTATCTCTACTCCAGAACCGAGGAAAGTGGTAGACTCAACATGGAAATGTGAAGGTCAATCACATTGTTACATTATTCGACCCAGCAAATCCACGGGGACATTGGCCTCTAGATCGAATTGAGGAGGTTAACCCAGGAGGGCATGGGTGTGTTCGTACTGTGAAGGTTATAAGTCAAGGCCATACTCTCGTCAGACCTATCACCAAAGTGTGCCATTCGGAAGTTCAATCTATGAATAAACAGGAAGTGACCAAACCAGTTAGTCACGGAGGGGAGGATGGAGCGATGAAAGTTAAGTGCAGCGCCCTCTCTGGTAGACTGTATGATCTGTGATTTCAAACACGATGGAACTAATTTGGGATAATTGAATTTTGAAGTAATGCTGGTTTAATCTGGAAATGCAAGCTCATCAGCTTTTCATTTTAAGTTATACACTTGTTTTTATGAGTCATTTGTAATATTGCAATATTCAGCTGTACAGCATGTAACACTTTCGAGAAATTCAAAAATACGAAGATCTAATTATCCCAAATTAGTTCCAATCTAGTTGAATTGTGTTTTGCGAGATGAGGGAATTTTTACCATGTTTTCTCGAATTTTCTGTGTTGTAGTTTTTATCGATGTTATCGAGTAGACGTCATTTTTAGCTCAAGTGTGTGAACACGTGGGCTAACGTCATAGCGATGCCTGTCTGTCTGTCCGTGTGTGTGTGTGTGTGTGTGTGTGTCTGCGTGTCCGTGTGTCTGTGTGTCTGTCTGTTTACACGATAACTCAAAAACGCCTGAACGGATTCAAGTCAGATTTGGTACACAGGTACCATATGCTACTTGCAAGAACTAATTAGATTTTGGTTAGTGTGGCTTGCATATTAATGAAGTTATGCAATATCGTTTTTTTTCCGTACAATGGTTTCCCTATGGAGACGGTAATGACAGTGTAGACATTTATCAAAAAATACTGCACAAAATTTCATGAAACTTTTCACAGATGACAATCTCATAACATTATCGTGATACTGTGAGTGTCATGTCAATTATCTGCTCATTTGCATATTTAATGAACTTTTGTTATTAGTGACAAACTCTGAAATTCTTCATTTGCATATTTAATGAACTTTGTAATTAGTGATATTACTCCAAATAACAGCATTAAATTTGATGAAACTTGCTATCAAGCCATCAAGCGCAACTTGGGCTATTTCACCAACAACAGCGATGCCAAACTCAAATACAGTGATGTTGAGGTGATTCAAATGCTATATTTCCTTATTGACAACATATTTGTCAAGTTTGCTGGCATGATATTCAGGCAAACCATAGGCATTCCCATGGGCACAAACTGCGCCCCACTTCTTGCAGACGTATTTTTGTATTCGTATGAAGCAGAGTTCATACAATCACTTCAGAAATCTGGATGTAAGAGGATTGCCAAGCGATTTAACAACACCCACAGATATATCGATGATCTCATCAGTTTAAACAATCCTGGTATATCCAATTATCTACACCACATCTACCCAGATGATTTAGAAATAAAAGAAACAACTGAAAGTGTGGACTCGGCTTCATACCTAGACGTATTGTTTGAAATTGGACAAAATACACTATATACTAAGCTGTATGACAAAAGAGACGATTTCAATTTTGAAATCATAAACTTTCCCTTTTTGTCGAGCAATATACCATCATCTCCAGCTTATGGTGTGTATATTTCACAACTTCTTAGATACAGTAGAGCATGCAATTCATATGAAGACTTTCGAGTTAGACACAGCCTATTAGCTCAAAAGTTAGTGAGGCAAGGGTTCTCAGAAAGTAGATTAGTGAAATCATTTAAGAAGTTCTACGGTAGATACGGAGATGTTGTATCAAAATATGACCTGTCTGTTACTCAAATGATGAATGACAGCATACCAAATTTTCACTCACAAAAGTAATTTGGTGAATTCACCAAATAACAATGGATTTGTCGCTCTGGGTCAATCTTGACGGGTTCGGCTAGCTGGCAGGGTACGCTTACCCATTCCGGACACCTGGTACCACCACTACTTTGTGGTTCAAGATGACCCCATTGCCTTTGTCATTTTCAATATGTTCCTTGGACCTGGTAACTTTCTTAGTTACCTTGAATGATAACGATTATTGGACCTGATTTGATGTCTATTGCTACAGATGTTGATCTGTTAAATATCGAATTGTACTGAAAAGCATTTAGCAGTGTCAAGTTAATAAATAGCTCATTTGCATATTTCATGAAGTTTTATAATTAGTCATATAACTCCGAAATAACTGCATCATATGCGATGAAAACTGCTGCATATACGGATCCGACAGATATCTAACTATGTTGTAAAGCATTTAGTAGTGTGAAGTTAATTTAGGGTTCATTTGCATATATAATAAACTTTGTAATTAGGTATATAACTCTGAAATTACGGCACCAAACTTGGTGAAACATGCTACAGATATTGATCTGATAAATATTTAATTGTGCTATGAAACACTGAACAGTGTCAAGTTAATTTAGAGCTCATTTTCATATTTAATGAACTTTGTAATTAGTGATATTACTCTAAAATTACAGCATTGAATTTAATGAAACATGCTACAAATGTTGATCTGATGGATATCTAATTGTCTCATGAAGCATTGAGCAGTGTCAAGTAATTAATAGCTCATTTGCATATGAAATAAAGTTTTGCAATTCGTGATTAAACTCTGAGAGTACTGTGCGAAGTTGATAAAACCTGCTACATATAGTGATATAACAGATATCTGATTGTTCTGTGAAGCGTACTACTATTAATGAACCTGTTGTAAAACGCGTGAGCATATTCAGTTCACATCTGGTTTTCATGTTATTGTCAGTGTTTCCAAGGACGTTTAGAACACTCTCAATGAAACAGACTTCCAAGTTTTAGAAGACGGAACTTTACAACGGACTCTAATGCAGAATGCACGGTAAACTGTATCGAGCAGGTGCAGGTGTATTCGATGTCACAGAAATTTGTGTTAGTAATAAATACAGTTATTTCTGTATTTTGTTTTCCTTTGAAATCGCAATTGTTATATATTTATGTTGCTAGACTTTTGGATTAAGTCCGTACCGGGGCTTTAAAGCCATATGGTTAATTTTAAATAATGTGATTAATATTCCTGACAGCCCGACAACTAAATTAGTTGTAGATTCTGTTGTCGTGAACTAAGCAAAACAATGACGGTAAATGAAGTCGAAATGGATGAAACTATAATGCAAAATATTGATATATGTCTATATGATCATGTAACTGAGCAAGCAAAGAAATATAGAGGTACACTACAATACACTATACTATACTTTATCTTCTTCTTTATTATACTGGAGAAGAGGTAACATAAATAAATTCAATCTGATTATTTATCATTATTCAAGAAGATCACTTTATCACTAGTACTACTGTTAAAATTACACCAAGTTTAGACTAGACATGATCAATGACACATTTCATTCAGCTGTGTACTTTCTCTTAATTCCATGAAACAGTGGGACTGTGGATTCTGCCTCTGTAGACAGCACCTATGTTGTGCCTAGTAGTTGCCTTCAGTACATGGTTTAGTTGAGGATTACAACCGTATCTTGACTGTAATCTATAATTCAATCGGCGTAGTTGCAGGACCACATGGTCGTAAGTCACAAAAAGTCATAAACAAAGTTCAAGGAGTCAATGTTATTAATACAATTATTTTAAAATTTCTAACAAAATGTTATTTATGACCCTGTGGTAGGACTACCAAACATAGAAAAAAGAGCAAGCAAGCAAATTGTTGATTGTGGGTTATGTTCGAAAGTTGTACTGAGCAAAATAGACCAACCTGGACAAAAGCAACCAAAATGGGATCAAAATCATCCAAGTAGACCGTAAATGACCCATTAAAGTAACAAAAAATACAGCCGGATTCATTTTGCTGCTCAACCACAGCTACTCTACTCCCCATGGTTTTGTACAGTAAGCATGACTCCATAACTTTCGCAAAAACAGTAACTCAAGTGGCTGTTACCATAAAGAGGCATGTACTTTAAGATGATGCAGCTTTTGATTTGCACTTTCGGTCCAGGGAGTCAAAATGTCGGATAGTACAGATTCTATTTTTTTCTTTCTATGGTCGTTATTGATTCTTTTGGGTTGGCTTGGTCAATTTGACCCGTTTTGATCGATTAAATTCTGTCAAACTTTCCAAAAACACCAATTGCCCATTTGAAAAGACGAGAAATAAAGCCCACTGAAAATTGATAATAGGACTCTATTGTGGCAGGCTGAGTTGACTGAGGTAGGTTTATTAAGCAGTGCGAACCTTATATGATGCTACACTCTAGGTTCAAGCAATTGTAAAATAATACTACCTACAACACGTCTAGCAGTGGACACGTCGTTATGCGCTTTCTATTCACTTGTATCAACGTGCTTTCTTTCAGTTTTCACTTCATTTAGTTCTGTGCTTTCCGATCGTTGCACAGCAGGGAAAAATCTTTGATTATGGTGTTCTTGATCTTTGTGTAGTGAGCGTTTGTATCGCCAATAGAGCATTTTTTCATATATATTCAAGCTCTTATGGAACAAGGTTACTTTTGTGCCTTCATCTTGGTTTACACATTTAAAAATCAATGATTCCTAATGACAGAACATTACATGCAGACTGTTGATTTAATGCAGAGAAATGACACATAGACAAGCCAGTGCCTATGACACGTCCAGTGGCTAGGCGCATTTGAAGTTAGAAGACAGCGTGGTACAAATATGCACGTACTGCAACAGCAGGGGAGACAAGGCATCGTAGCTGCCTGAAAGGCGATACAGGATCTGCAGGAATGGCAGTAACCCCTACATTGCAACATAACTATAGGTACAAGTTGTACATAGCTAGCATCTGCTTTTAGGCAACAATATTCTGAATCTCTCCATGATCTGTGAATGAGAAAGTGAATCAGCAATTAGGTTATTTGTTGCATTTCCACGGGCAATCATGAAATTGAAGCTTCCTTTCACTGCCGTGTGAAATGCATTCTAGAGAATCGAAAAAAACTGATAAGAACAACAGTAAATCCGGTGTGGCACAACACTAAAATCGATGTGGTCAACATTTTATGAGCAAAGACCCTATCACATTACGCTGTCAGGTGCAATTATCAGCAAGGCGGTAATAGAGGAATCAACTCTGTCTGCAAAAGTTGAAACATTGTCTAGCAGGTTGTATGCTTTCAATCAGACATAGGATATTAAGGCATCTTAGACTCCAGTGTAGAGGTTAAGGTCGCGAGATAACGCCCATTGTGATTCCAGGATTGAGACAGTGCCATTCCATGTGTGAGGCATCAAACAGAATGATGGTCGCACTGAGTTTATGAGCCTAGTGGTTAAGTCGATCATGCAGCACAGGAAGATGCATCCTGTCGTGATGCATTTGCATGCAATGCGGATGGTGCCAATTAGGGATAGCAGATCCCGTTTTTGTGCAATGCCATGTTTGTCATTATAGCCGGGCTGGGTAGCCGTGGAGGTAATGAAAGACGTTCTCTTATTTTTCCTGGTCTCCACATTTTATTAGCCAGAACAATCTCAGGTGAGGTGGTTAAATACGAATATTGCAGAGCATAGGCCAAAGGGCAATACAAGATCAAAGAAGTACAACCAATGTGAGTTGAAGCTGAGAAGGTACCAATCCTTTTTGTACAGGTAGAGACAGAATGTTTCGTGTCCGCTTTTGTAATAGGCACACCCTTTTGAGGGTTTACCATCAAAACAGCGTCACCGACACAGTAGGAGGTGAGGTTCACATTATCATTTCCTTGGCCATAACAAGTCAATAGAGCTGCGATAGAGCAGCTGTCTCATTTTCTTTGGTCGTACCCAAAGTAAAGTTTGGAAGTGGCGATATGTAAAAAGAACCGATGGTGTGACTAATATCTAGCTCCTGTGACATGGCAGTTTGTGACGGCATTGGGATCTGTCCTTTCCCGTAGGAAACGTGCAGATCTTCATTTGGCTGCAGCAGATCGGTTTCAGAGCTGTGACAGCTCAAACCAGCTTTAATGCAGATCTGCACAGAGCGTTTGGAGCTGTCATTTGTCTGCTGCAGATTCGAGTGTCTCTGGAAGACGAAATGCAGACTTGTGCAGCTCTTGGCCGATCGGTCAACAGCCGTTATGCAGCTCAAAATCGTTCGAAGTAAAACTTTGTTGACACTACAATTGTCACAGCTCTATGGCAGCTCGAAACAGTTCACTGGCAGCAAAACATGAGCCAGTCAAGGTATATATAAGGGTATGCACCACCGTAGTTGAGTTTTCGTTTCTAGTAGAATGAAGTTATAAGGACGGTCAGGTATTTAATGAGTTCAGTCTATTTTCAAATTAAAATTTGCGTGCGTCCGTTTTGCGATCTCGGCTCAGAAAATTGATCGAGTACGCGTGTACGTGTACATGTAGTCTATCAGCGTAATCCTATGGGCACACATATAAAAACGCCGGGAAAGCCCTGTGCATCAATGAGAAGTTGCCTTATAATTATCAACGTGTCTTCCTCAGAATCATTGTTCATTCGATGTTAAGTTGTGCTCCGTTTTACCTTTGATATTTGTAGATCCGAGCACCGCTACTTTTGCTAC
>LD349515.1:0-35159 GCA_001465055.1 Ptychodera flava
ATATATATATATATATATATATATATATATATATATATATATGTATATATATATATATATATGCATGTATGTATGTGTATATCGACTACAACCAGTCTCAATATTCAGTATTTGTTTAGAATATGAATATACTAAACTACCATTCATTTGGACAGCCTTTCTGTAATGAAGATGACACGGAATGGATTTTCCTTTTCAACTAACGCCATCAAAATCCTAATACGACATAATTTATGCAAAGATGATGACGAAATCATCAAGCGATCATGCTTTCTGTTATAACCATGTACGATCCGATCCTGCCATACATGCAGTAATTCTAGTATTCTGATCCGTGCTGCACAACAATTGTTCACATATAGTTCTTTACTTTTGCCCTGTCCCGAAGCTCATATGTTGTCTCCTGTTCCTTTCTAGATATGACAGCTGTTTATGCAATCCCTGACAGAACGTGGGTGAGGACTACTGCGCATGACAAATGGGAGAGATATGCCTTGCAACATGTAGGAGAAAACCAAGCAAGGTATTTGATAGAGCAGTCGAGATATCACCCGGTTGTAAGCGAGTTGAGAAACGATGATTTTTTCTTTCCCTCATTCATATCTTATTGGTTTGAGAATTCTTATACCTTGCCACTCACTATCACTGAAGCAACCGAACATGCAATTAAACACCACATAGACATGCACTGTAGGGAACATCAAGTGGAAATAGAAAATGTTTGGGATGTAGTACAGACTGGGTTCTGTGCAATAGGAAGTCAAATATTCGATGAAGTACTACAGGCACAGGCATTTTCGTGGACGCTAGGTGTTCCCTATAGTGATACATATTTATTTGGTCTGTTAAGGGATGAAAAGCCTTCCGACACATCATCAAGTTTCGAAAGCCTATCTAGAGAAAGGAGAGGTTTTGTGTCAGAACACGTGCACTACTATAGTTTGGCTCTTTATATGAGTAAAATGGAAAATATGTTTCAAAGGAAACACGTGTACATTTTTGAAGAATTTGCTAACTCCGTGCCAAGGGTGCTCGGATATTTAGCTGGTATTCTGAAGGAGAAATCATTACCGTTATTTCAAATGCTGACAACGTGCCTAATGAAATATAATCCCGCAAATTTTGAACACCTTAGTACCCTCGGCATTTGTCTCCATGAATCAGAATGTTCAGAATCTGAAACTTTTCTAGAAATAGCCGAGAAGATGTTAGAGACAGACTCTGCTTGTGATTTGTCCGTCTTAGATTTCAGAAAAATCTCTCTATATGACTTGGAAGCATCTGCTTCCATTTTGGAGAAAACCCATCATCAAATGAATGCCATCGTAGTGTCCGAAAAAGAAAAACCACACCTTTCAGGAGAGTTTCAAGACCTCCTTAGGGGTCTCACGAAAACTCAGGAATCATTTGTACATGCGAAGATTAGAAATACAGTTGAATTAATCGTGATAGCTAGATTTTTCAAATTTTATTCATGTTTGTTGGCTCAAAATCGCGAGTACGATAGAAGAGTTTGCCAACCTGTCATAAAATCTATTAAAATTGAAGCAGCTGATGAGGGATTCATTCAAATTGACAGCGCAGTAATACAGGCATTGGTCGATGCATTAGCGTCGTTACCATTTTTGAAATCATTATACATTATCGGATTCAATGAAATATTTGTAAGAGAAATTTTGGGAATAATGGTAGCTAACAACATCATACTCAAAGTGAAGCAACTTGGATTATCACATAATGGTTTGGGATACTCTTTTACAGATCAACTATTGGAATCAATAAAATGTTTAAAATTTCTTAGGTCTCTCGACTTAAGTACCAACAAGCTAGGGGGACTTGGCTGTGTTACGTTGGTACCTTTGCATGATGAAGTCGATGTTTTTCTAGAGAACAATGGCATTGAAGACAGCTTAGATACGTTGTCAACATCAGAACAACTTGCTATGCATCTAAGGGATTTAACAGCAAAGTTAAATACATTAGAGGATATCAAAACAATTTTGGAAAATACGCAAAATATTATTGATTTTGATTTATCAAATACTCCAGCCAATATTGTTTCCGAATTGTGCAAAATCATAGCTTTCTTCAATAATTTGAAACGACTAAGTCTTAGCAAGTGTAATGTATCGAAAGATATTGCAGTCATACTTGCTGATAGTTTTTGTCATTTATTGTCGCTCAGCCATCTAGATCTTAGTTCAAATAACATTGGCGATGAGGGTGTTGTATATGTAGGAAGTAAATTACACTGCCTGAAAAAGTTCAGCTATGCAAATTTTCATGACACTGAAATAAGTGCCAAAGGCATTATTGGATTGCTTAACACGGTAACACACAATCTTCATAAACATATCAATGTGTCCCACAACATTCAACACCTCGCCCACATACTACCATACCTGGGAAGCAAATTATCGCAATACCCCTATGATTTGAATCTGGATGCAAAGGAACTTCCCCTTGCGAGTTTTATGTTTGTTAAGGAGCTTGAAGATATAGATGCGGTCGAAATAGACAGCGTTTTGTGGACTCGTAACGACTTTGTAAGTATCTGCAAAGGTTTAAAAAATATCGACAATGTTAAGACACTTGCCTTAAAAAATACCAACATTGGCTGGGTAGGCATTGCTTCTTTAAGTAAGGCTATCGAGAAATTAACAAGAATCCGTAAACTAGATCTCAGACATAACAGTATAGGTGATGTTGGTGCTGAAATGTTAGGTAAATCGATGGAGAAATTGACCAAACTGATGCAAATTTGTCTCCCGTATAATAATATCGGATATGTTGGCTGTGTCAGTTTAAGTAAGGGTATGAAGAACTTGACCAAGCTTCGGCATATAGATTTAAGTCACAATAATATCGAAGATGTCGGCGTGGAGAGTTTAAGTAATGTGATCGGGGAAATGACAAGGTTGAGACATGTAGATCTGAGTTATAATAACATAGGAAGTGTTGGTGTAGAGAAACTAAGGGAAGGGATTGGGAATTTGTCTCAGTGTAGACATTTTGATCTCAGCCATAATAACATTGGGGATGTTGGTTTGCAGAGTTTAAGTAAGGCGCTGGAGAAAATGACTCGTTTAAGACATATAGATCTAAGTCAGAACAACATCGGGAATTTTGATGGCGAATGTCTTAGGAAAGCGGTGAGCCAAATGAAATGGTTAAGATATGTGGATTTCAGTAATAATAAAATTGGGAATGCGTGCATGACGACATTGAGTGAAGGAATGAAGAATCTATCTCGTCTGAGACTTTTGAATCTCAGCAATAACAGCATTGGAGACGTTGGCATGGAGAGTTTAACTAAGGCAATGGAGAACATGAATCACCTGAGACATTTAGATCTTTGTAATAACAACATTGGCGATTTTGGTGCCGAGTGTCTCATGAAAGTGGTGGAGAAAATGACTAGATTGAAACATATAGATCATAGTGGTAATAAAATAGGAAATGTTGGTATGGAAAAAGTCAGAAGAAGGATCGTGAATTTGTCGCAGTTTAGAAGTGTGGACATTCGTTATATAAACATTGGAGATGTTGGTGTTATTGGTTTTAGTGAAGGGATGGTGAATATTAATATGATGTAAAATGTGTTTGCAACCAATAGCAACATTTGTGACTAGAAATTGAAATGGAGCGATGTTGAATATAGCTCGTCATGTACATAACATAGAAACTGTTATTACTGAGAGTAACAAGTATACATTCGATTACCAGAACATTACTTACTCTTTCAGTGATCACTGATAGAGTGGAGAGGAAGCATTTAACATTTGTTCTATATAAGCACGTTAAGAGAAGTGAAACCCAAGAATTTTACATGGATGAGATGAAATCGCATCTTTATTTGATGTAGATATTTTAGAAGAAACAAGCGCCGTCAGTCATGTGATTTGACAGATAAGTCAAATACCACTTCCATTGCTAGTCATTGATATAAAGATTAGCAACCAAAAGACAATTTCACACAGAACATTTCACACGGTGACCTTTCACGTCACTCCTAATGTCTGTTCTGGGTTGTAGAAAATTCAAAGACTAATACAGTGTCAAGTAGACTGTTAATTTTTATGTCATAGTTACACAATTTACCAAGTGAATGTAAAACTAAAAATGGTTTGCATTAAAGTGATAGAAAAAACAAGTTCGACCATTGTTCTAATATGATCAAAATGTATGAGGAACCTTGCCATAATTAATACAAATAGCCTACAAACACTGTTTTCACGATATGAACAAATTTAATAAGACAATACGTTTGATAAATAAATTACAAACAATGTAATTGTACAAACAATTTATTCCCCCACCCCGAATCATTATTTATTTGTGAATAGCAGTTCAAAAATGAAGTGTTTTCCATGCAAGTTATTGTCGATTCTGATTTTGTACAAAAGGGGGTACATACTGTGACAGTCTACTGGTAGGACAGTAGGACATTTATAAATATGCGTATTACGTATTTACCACAATTTTGTATGACTTAAGAAATTCAGTTCAACGATTTGCAACAATAAAGGCACATGCTAAAGCGCACCTTGATACAAATTGACAAAATCTGTAAGGTCTTTTAAATAGTTGCTGTAAGTCTTAATTGCCCAGTGCTATCAGATCTGTATATTTGTATACATTTTGGAGGATAATTAAAAATCCCCCAAAAAGTTGAGAATGATATTAGAAAGATTTCAATGTAATTTCAATTTTTAGATTTGTAAAGTTTCCCAAACACTGACGCACCGATTCGATTTTTCTCTCGTCATGTGATTTAATAATTTTGCCTGAAAATATTTTATGGAATGTCAATTTGAATCTATGAAATTCGGTTTTAAAAACATCTACTTCATGTGACGGCAAGACTTTTCCTGCATGTTATTACAATGTTTTGATTGTTAAGATATTTTGCTAACATTCAGGATGTTTTTATTCTGAAAACACCATTTTAAATCAGGAACGTGAGCTGTACTTTTATTGTATGTCACAGTTAACTTTCTAACAATGAAAGTATAAAGTAGATCGAATTAAATTGTAATACATTGAATCAAAATTAAATTAAATTAAATCAAACTGAACTAGAAAATATCTATTGCGATTATGTACAGTACCTAATATAACTTTAGACCGGGTTCTCTTTTAGACTGCTCAACTTACACTGTCAAATGTTCATGGATGCAAGTTGAAGATACAGGAAGAAGGGTTCACAGCCTATTCAAAAGAATAAGTTTGTTGACTAGTGATTGTACTCACCTCCACGTTGTCTAATACCTGTGAATGTCAGCAAAATTAAATACGTGGCGCACGATCAACTGGCTTTTGGGAGACATGGATTTTAAATCGACCATTATTTCCAAGTGGGTGTGTTCACCAATGTGAGCAATGTTGATCTGTGATACCACTAACAGAAATTTAACACACGATACAACAGTTGCAGGGGGATCCAGATTACTTGCTTTTATTGAAACAAAGTTGCAAACTTTGTACAGAACGTATTTCATAAAAAATGGTTGCTTGAAGAAACAATGACTACATTCAGTTATTTTCACAAGGCTCATAGCTTTTTAACGTCAAAATGCTCATAATATTCACCACATCGTCCCATATTTGTGACACATCTATGCTTAAAAAGGCTACTTTACAATGCTTGTACTGTAGTGTGAAAACAAAAATCAAGTCCCAACAATTAAGGAAAATTAAGGTTCCAAGACAAGAAATGTACCTTTTAAATCTAACAATTCTCTGGTGGTTAATAAGCTCAGAACCCTCGTAAATTATACATTTTCTGAAAGCCTTGATATAGGGGACATCTTGGTAACCACAGTGTCACCATTGTTTACATAGCTATCACGTGACATGTAATTTGCATAACCTTTCAAAAATAGGTTTTCCCTATCTTTTGTCTCAATACTTCAAAATATCTTACTCAAACTTGCTGGAATGCAAGCTGTCCGAACGCTCTTCCAAAGTGTGTCTCAGATTTTTTTTATATCTTGCTTAATTTGTTTGGAACACAATTTTAAAGAAATCAACTAGGGTTAAATTCACCGCTCTGGAAGTTTTTTTGGCATAAAATTGTTTAAGAAGGTTTAAAAAATTGTGAGACACACTTTGGAAGATCCTTAGAACAGCTTGCACTCACACAAATTTCAGCCACGTATATCTAAGCATTGAAGCAAAACATAGGGAAAACCGATTTTTGAAAGGTTATGCAAATTACCTGTCACGTGATAGTTATACAAACAATGGTAACACTATGGTGACCAAAATGTTGCTCTACGTCTAGGCTTTTCGAAAATATATAATTTGTGGGGGTTCTGAGCTTATTAACCACTAGAGAATTGTTAGCTTAAAGAGGTCAATTTTTTGTCTTGGAACCTTAAACATAATCAATTACTAAATCTTACCTAGTGTTCTTTCAGCACATGTTGATATGCATATTGAGCAATAATTACATTTCAACTTGAACATGTTAACCCCTTGAGCGTCAACGTCAATTTATTTTACCTTTATAAAATATACCCAAGTCAATTCGTTCAGATTCTTGCAAACATTTTGATGAAAAACTGTAGGGGATGAAATGTGATGTCCATTTGGTTCAAAATTATAAAAAAATTACAGAAAAATTTATAGAACATGGTAAAATGTAGCACTAAAATTTTGGTATGAAAATACAGCATAAAAAAGGTAAAAGTGACGATGCAAGTCACGTTGAATATTGACAATTGGACGTAAATGTTAATGCTCGTGGTACTCTTTCATACAAGAAAACTTAAACTAGTGTATTCTAAAGCTTGTACCACTGTATCTTGACAAAATGCCAGTGCTTAAATGATCTGATTTGGAATACATTTCTTTGTCACAAGCCAGAAGCATAGATGAAATATGATTTTTAGGTATAATTACGGGATCTATGGGATGCTGTGATTCCTCAAGTTTACTTGTAAACAACACTTCCAAAGAGTTGAATCTGTCGTGTACTCAAAAAGTTGACACTAATAAGAAAATGTACAAGTAAATCAGAACTCGTGCTCATTACTGTACAGTCACCGAACTGTACCTCCACATTCATCTACTTTCACATCATTATTCACTATGCTCACAGCATTATCACACAATGGGTTTAGTATTTGATATGCGTATTCAACTGTGTGACTTTGCAAAGATAGTGCAAAAATTGACTCCACACTGGACACAGTGTTTGACACTTTCTTGCTCTTCACAACCCTCGCATCTTGTCTGATAAGAGCGACCTTCTCGTTTCCTGAACTCCTCGTTGATTAAAAAGTCGGTAGGAATGGCAGAAACGCCCTCGTCTGGTACCAGGTGTGAACGGTGACATGTTGGACACTCAAGTTTCCCAGTTCTCTTCACCAGTTGACTTAAACATTCTTCACAGAAGCTGTGCAGACACGGCAGATTTTTAGCGTTTTTAAATCGCTCTGAACAGATGCTACAGACTAGAAACTTTTCATCGATTTGTCGAGGACCTGTGTCTCTCCTGTAGCCATGTTTGTTGAGTTCCGTGTCCTCAATAGACCTCTTAACTTCTTGCTTACATGCTATATGGCGGAGTCTAGAACAATATGTCAGATGATATGTGATAGGGACGTTCGTTATGTCGAAGTCTCGGCAAAGGGTGCACTCAGCACTTTATGGATAATCATTGTGAAATGCTTTTGTCGTCGTCCTCATTGGGTAACAGGGACTCTAACCATATGAGTAGGTTAACTGAGGCTGATCTTGTCACAGACAAAGAGAAACAGACTAGAAACACAGGGTATCGCTAGCGTTGTTCGTCTAGAAGTTACGAATATGATCAAAATGTCACATATATTAAACTTTTTTTTTCAATATACAAGCCTTACCTGTGTCTAGTGTGTGCCTATTACTTTACCCTAGCTACCCGTGTAGTATTTCAAAGAAAACAGTCTATATCTGTTAATTGCCCTCCCTAATCCCCTTCATTAATTTGTTCTGCCCACCACCGACGCAGGGGCTTATCGCCCTGACCAAATAACTCGTTAGCAGCCCATAATCCGTCTTCTACATTTTAAGTTGCTAACGAGGTAGTAACGAGGTATTAGCATCGTCATAAACACTGTACAACATTTGACAATGTAGTGACCCCTTGGGTACAGCAGGTGATCATGCCCTACACAGAAAAGCGATTGCAAGTGACGTAAGCTTATTTAGATCAGTAAGGATCCCCTTTTACTGACGTATGGAAATATTTTACGAACGATTATAATGCTTTTCCCACAGTCACGGACACGGCGTATTTTATACAATGGCAATCTTTTAAGGGATATGATGCTAAAATCAGATTAAATTTAAGAATTAGTTTCGGATTGAAATTACTGAGAATATATTATTCATTTAAATTCATACACAGCAGCGGCCCGATGTAAAAAACACCAAACACATTTCAATGTGTTGCTAAAACAACTACTAAGTCAATCATAGACAACAGAAATTGTGATCTCTCTGGCTATGTTTCATATTTAAAACAAAGAAAGCGTAGCTATTACTCTGGAAAGGGTAGGTAGAAGCAATATCGGCGGAGCGAATCATATGCAAATCACTGGCAAAGCTTGTAGAAATCATGTACAAATCGTTGACAAATCCAATAATTACCTTGAACCGACTCGTGCTGAACTGCATGAAATATATTGCCGGCGGGGTTTTTATTCGAAAGGAATAAGTTATGGCAAAAGTGCTGCCACACGTTTCGCCAATGCGGCAACAAATAAATAGCTATGGTCAATTTTGTTGAATCTGAAACTGAGTCGAATTCTATATTCAGTTCGTATGGTTGCTTTGCAAGTAGTCATGTAGTCACCTCATCACCTCATGTAGTCATTTAATAATGCAAGAATCTGAATTCGACATTACAAAATTCTTGCATGAGAGCGTACTGAAGATTTTATGCTCTTAATGAAAATTTTCATATAGTGTGTAATCATCTAATCATCGGTGTGACGTATGTTATAACTGAATCATTGTGTTACATAATTGAAGTATCTCATCATATTACTGAAAGATACTGCAATAAATGTAGCACTAATAGTATTGAAGATAAAATGTACTTTTTATTAATCTGTCAGAAATACAAAGCTCAAAGAAAAACCATTTCCAGTAAAAGTAATCTCCCAAATGTTACAACTGAAAATCAGCTTATTTCTCTTCTAACAAAACAAGAATTGTCATTTAATGAACAATTTGTAGATTATATTTTTAGTTTATATAAACAAAGAAATTTCCAGTTATATGTATCATTAGCTACTATTGTTATACTGTATTACTTTACCTTTATTGTAGAAAAGTTTGAACTTATTTATTGGAGAAAAGTTTGAACTTATTTTTGTATTACACTTTTGTTGCCAAAACATGATGTAAATCCTATATTTACACGCAAGCAATAAAATTTACTATTGTTATCAGTATATCATAATGACAGTTAAGCATAGAGTATTTCATTTTGTTTTTGAATCATATCATTCCAACACTTCAATATTGCATAGGCGAACCTCAGTTCTGCATAGACAGCATTCTACGCCATATTATACGGTGCAGGAGTTGTGCCGTTTTCTGATAGTGTATTCGCAGTCGATCATTTTCTCCCATTCTGCTCTGCGCCTACGCGCACCTTAGACTTGTATATGCACGTGACGTGCATGTACACACGGACGTCTATGGGGCCATAGATGTATGTGAATATGCACGTAATGTGCATGTACACATGTGTATGAAGAGCGCAGGCGCAGAGTGGAATTAGAGAAAACGAGCGACAGTGGTGAATTTGGCCATGGACGTACAAAAATAGCTATTTTTGTACATCCATGATTTGGTTTTCCGTACACACTTGACATCAAAGGCCGCAACATACAGATTCCCAGACATTGTGCTGCAAAATCGCTTCGTATTCATCTCGTCCCACACCATTTCGCATCAAAACAACGTCATAACGAAACCTTTTCACCCCAGGAGTCAGGTATTATCACAGGAGTATTGTTATCAGCGCAAAAATTGTTGACCCATCAGATACGCTTCAGTAGTCTAAGTTGAATAACACTATCAGTGCCTACATTTCTGTTACACAACGGTGCCCACAAAATGACCGCCACTTCGCCCAAAAACTATCGCCAACCGCTAAAGCTGAAAATAAAGTTTTCATCGCCTACCTAGCGTCCCAGGACTTAAGTCTTGAAAGTGTAAACATTTCGAGAAAATGACACCATGCAATGCCGCGCAAGGCACCTGAGTTGTAGCATTTAGTAGTTTGCGTTTTTCGTTTTTCTTATTCTACCGTTTATGGTTTTGTGCAAGAACAAATGGTTCTCGGTTGCCAATATGTCCTGTCTTCCAAGTTGCAGGTAACACAACCTGTGATACATCGTGGTATCGTTGTTTTAGGACGAGTAGGTAGTAAGGTACTATACTTGGGGCGAAATGGTATCAGTACGACGTGGTACATGGGGCGAAGTGGAGTGGGGTGACACTACGGGGACGAGGTGGTTTTGGTGCGAAAAGGGCTAAGTTGGTTGGGCGACCTGGTTTTATTGCGAAGTGTCTGGACCCCACCATAGAGGCCCATGTCACGGCTTTACCTGCTACTTATGAATGTAGTCCATGGGTATGTTATGATATACTCGCGTTGACTCTTCAGAACAAATCGACCGCGCTGAAGACTTAAGTGTCAAAGCAATCGATTAGGGCCTTTCGGTGATTTTCTCGAATTACAGCGATACGAAAAGAAACTAACCCTTGACGATACCATTGTCCCTGAGTCTGTATAAGTGTTTGCATAATTATCTCACACGCACGTTAACAATTTCTTTCTATATGAGTTACCGAGACAATAAATGCTTGCAGCTCTACGGATAACACTGGAAGTATTTGTGGAATTCATCACCGGTGAGGTTAATCAATACATATTAAATGGATTCAAAGGAAAAGATGGCGTCTTATGTGGAGAAGGAAGATGCGTTTAACGAAGCCAATATATCAAAATTTTATTCACAATATCGACCACAATATGCAAGTGTGCTCTATGAAAATATAATGTCTTTCCTTGGACAGAAGGTAAGTTAGCATTCGTCAGGTAAATTAAATATTTTGAGTGTCATCAACCTCCTGTTGAAATATACCTGGAAATACACAGTAGTAAATTTAAACAGAAAAAATTTCATTCAGTTATAAGTTCCTAAGTCCGTGAAACATGACTAGGAATGTTTTGTAAATAAGACGAAGATATGAATTTGTATTTTATAAAATGATACAATGAGCCCCAATATAAACAGTTAACCAACTCTAAATCTCGCATGCAGTGATCATCATTCTCATGATAATATTCTTCATTCCCAGTCTGTTTGAGGGCGTAAGATAATGTCAAAAAGCGCGTTACTCAATAATTTTATGTGTTTGAGAGAGGTAACGATTCCAAAAGCGTCGAAATTAGTTTAATAAATTAATAAAAAGGAGTTAGATGCTGTAAGATATTAAAAAAAATTCACATGATTATATTGACATTTGAGAAAAATGTACCTGAACTATGTTTGGCAGTAAAGAGTATAACGTAATGTGTTTGTAAATTTAGATGGGTACATTGCCTAGTTCTAGACTGCTTTGTTTAAATGCAAGACGTTTAAGGTTTTGTTGATAGCTCAGTTACATTGATATATTAAAAAAACATGTTTGAAAGAAAGTTAATAAATCAGCCGAGAATCAACAACATAACAAAATGTACATATCACATGAGTTGACAGACGGACAACAAACTTAAATTACAATTTGCATCTATCTGCACACTGCAGTGGTAGATTTGACCGTTTGTATTGCTGTCTATGTCTCTTTTGGTTTCGAAAACAGTATTGCTTCATTATACTTCACTTCTCTAGAAAGCCTGTCTTCATATTACTACAGATTTTACAATCCTCTCTTCAAATACTATTGTTTCACCTCCAGGTGAATTCCGAAGACCTGGACACTTTATTCCTTGGCGTTTCAAAAGTCAGTGTCGCAAAACACTATATACATACTTGTCTATCAGACTCTGTGCATGTGTTAGAGTAGAATGGCTGTTTATTTTCAAATCGCCATATACCGCATAACACATCGAGGCACGATTTACGTCGAACGCTTCCAAGCCTGAACAACTACAACATAAGTGCAACCAGTCAATGAATCAAGTTAGTGGTACAATATGGGCACCTTTGAGAGTTTATTTTCAAGGAAAGGGAATGTTATCATAACTGATATAATAATTGAAATTTCCATTAATTGGCTCGCACCGCCATACACTCTAGCCTTGGATGTAGCCTGTGGTACAGGCAAGGGAACATGTTTCCTTTCTTATTACTTTCCTGAAGTCATTGGTACAGACATCAGTCCCACACAAATTGCGGAAGCGAAAGCTATAGAGAAGTTTGCCAATGTGACCTATCAGTAAGTCTCTGTTAACAACGTTTGTCAGGACTTTGTATGCATTAAAGAGAAATACTTGACAATATTTTATACAAGATTGAAGAAAGGTAACCTTATTTGGTATGGATTCAGTCGACGACATATTTTTAAGTAACTTCCAGTACACTTATTTTGTAACAAATTAATTACTAAGATATTTCATGACTTGCAGCACAAATCACCCCGATTTTATAAGAAGTAATAACTTTGCTTTTTAATTCAATACGGTAAAAACTGAAGCACATTTCTCTCCTTTAAGTTGAAGATTAAATGAATTATAGTTTCGTGTGGATTAATTTGCATTACTGTATATGATTCACTCTTTCAGGGTCGGTGCTGCAGAGTCACTACCTTGCAAGCCAAATAGTGTAGATCTCGTGACAGTCGCCTCTGCCATACATTGCTTCGCTGATTTGGAAAAATTTTACGATGAAGTTGAGCGTGTACTGAAACCTGGAGGGTGTTTGGCTGTTTATACCTACAATATGAACGATATGCAGTTGTGTTTTGAAGGCAAAACCGAAAGACTTTCACAGATTTATCAGGAAGTAGGTAACATAAATTAAACAATCAAGAAAAAAAAATATTTTGCATTAAGACCAGAAAACGATTTAATGAAAATATCAGCTGACACTTTTTCAAGCAATCGAAACAAAAATGCACCCTGCCGTGTCTATAAACGAGTACATGGTAATTTTTTTACTTTCACCGGACTATTAATACCCACAAGCACAATGCAATATGAAACAGTCGGACAGATAAAGTTTCTTCTCCCATTTGAATGGAAAATCGCATGGCTTCCTTTTTTCAAGTTTAAAAAGGAGTCGAACCATATGAAAAGGAAACTCTTTGATAAACAGATAAATCTTTTGTCGAAAATGTTTTGCAACTTGAAAATGGAAATTAATAGGCGCCTTACAAACATTCTAAGGTAAAGTACACCTAGCAAAAGAAAAGTTTTAACTCTAAGAATGGGGATTTGGCCAAGCGGGTTTGGCTCCGCCGGTTGACTGAGTGCCGTACGACCTGAGTTCTAACCCAATCAAAAACTTACTGTATTTAGAGTTTTATATCTGAAAGTTGTACAATAAACATTACAATACTCTCTTTCATGGAATAAGAATAAGGAGTAATTGTCTAAATGTTTTACCGGATAAACAAATTACTGTATTTTAACTACGATGGTAAAATTAAAGTTTTGATTTCCAAAAATACTTGACAGTGATAACTTTGTTACGCCATATATTGGTCCACACAAGCAAGCAAAGCATCGATAAAAATTGAGGATTCGAATATCAGCAGCCAATCAGCGTTAAAACTTCACCTCAATAGCTTTAAATATCGATTGGTTTTTGCAGGTCATCGTTGAAAGACATACATCTTACTGGGGTATGGATCATTTTCGATTTCCAAGCACTCGTTTTCGAGATCTGCCACTACCATATATAGACAATAAAAAGTAAGCAGTCATTGAGTTTGTACTGCCGTGATTGAGAGACGACTAACATCCCCTCGTCACGCTGTTGCATTAATGATTAGCTCAAAATGCATCGCAATATATGTACAATTCTGAACAAGGTTTTACAACCAGTTTGTCAATGTCTCATATAGAAAATTTGCATGATATATTTTATGCATATTTAGCCATTTGAGTGCTTTAATTTTTACCTACCAAACTGTTATTGCAACATTTTACAAATTTTTATGAAATTTTCTGTAATTATTTTGAACCAAATGTATGTATAACATTTCACTGGCCTCAGTTTTTATCGACACTTTGGCAAAAATTTGAAAAAAATATTAATGCAGCAAATTTCAAAAGAGGGATTAAAATTGACTTTTGCTCTCAAAAGGTTGATATTGCGCCAAGATTACCCATTGTATAATGCCGTCGAAGGTACCTGAATAGTTTACTATATTTACTGTAACTTCATAGCTGACTCAGTTTGACGTTGTTTGAAAAACATTGAATGAATAGTATCAGCTGTAGTTTGATAGCAGATGTATCACCCCAATATGTATTAATCAACCCAATATGTAATACTGACCTAATATGTAATAACACTTAACCCAAAATGTAATACTAACCCAATATGTTATAACACTTATTAACCCAATATGTAATAAAACTAAACTTGGGATATAATACTAAGCAAAATAATACAAAAAATGCCTAACAACCACCAACACGTCCCTGAGCAGCCAAACACTTCAAAACTTTAGATGAAACTGAAGGCGGCGATAATTATTGAGTTCAGTAAACTTGCAAAAAAGCTAAGTACGCCCAGGAACCATAAGCAAGCCGTCGGCGAGCATTTACATTTTAATTTTAATTGTGCTTTAATTTTCATACAGCGGAAAATACCTGAAAACACACACACAATCATTTAGCATAATTTCATGACGAAAAGAGAAGTTTCACCAATATTGCTAGTTCCTGACCGCACAACAATAAGAAAATGAAAGCAATGGTTCAAATCTTTTACTTGTTCGTTTATATGCGGAACGGTTGTGGCTGTTAACATTCATAAAACCAAAAAAAAATTTACGATAAATATGAAAGCGACTACCCATATATTAATATGCTGTGTAATAAAACTTCCATGCAATATATATCGGGATTTTATTACATATTGGAACAAGCCAACATGTAATAAATTGTCGATACACAATGCATGAAATGTTTATTACATATTTGGTTAACCCAAAATAGATGGTTAATTACATATTACATTAACCCCAGAAATATTGTGTGTGGGCACATATTTTGAGAGAATACCAAAAATAGATAAATGTACATTTCTTTCTATCCATTAAAGTAAGCCTTGTAAACGAAAGGCCAGTATTACCATTCAATCAAAGGTGGTCACTTCAGCCTTTCAGAGCTATCATGTATAGTTTTTTCTCTTTATTAATCTGTGGACACATTTATGTCTGGAAATATTGTCGTTTAATTGCTCATAATGTTGTGATATCACACAAAATATTAATATATGGGTAGTCGCTTAGTAATTATTAATATATGCGTAGTTCTGCACGCAGACGTTCGACACTACCTCTTATCAGCAGTATGTAGAGCCATACCCCAGGGGCAAGTTCTTAAATTTATTCATTTTAAACACATCTGTGGACTCTTTTGATTTATCAGTCTAAACCGACTTGAGTTTATCCCACTCTAGCCAGGTCAATGGCACTAGCTGAAAAGCACACAAAATGTCAATCATGAGAGAGTATGCAAATTGCAAATTCCTGTCTACATTTTGCCAAATTGTATAAAAAGAACACAGTGACCTACCTGAATTTTCGGGGTTTTTTTCAAAAGTACAAGACATATACAACTTAGATGCTACTTATAGATGCTCTACAAAATTGACAATACTGGAAGGTTTATATTCCATCAAAGAAATGTTTTAATCTCAGAAATTTCTGGTGTAATTATGGCAAATTTGGTAAAAAAATAATGTCATTAAGTCACACATTTTTCCATTTGCATTAAAGTATTTACTGTTTAAAGGTTTTACTAATGTGTTATTGTAGGATGAGATGTGAAAATTTCGATTACTCCATCATAGACCCTGGATTGTTATGTCTGAGATCTACTTTAATGATTCCTGTGAAATTCTCCGTAGCCATTCTACACACCCAATTTTGATGTGTTTAAAGGCAAGACTCTTTACACTGTCGAGACTGTTTAAACCTTTGCAGATACTTACAATGTCGATACAAGTCCACAGAACACTGTCGAAGTCAACCGCATCTATATCCTCGAGACCCTCAATAAGCATTAAACATTAAACATTAAACTCGCAAGGGGGTTTCAGCGCCAGTTCCTTTAGAATTGAGCGTCGAAGAAACCAGTCAGCTCTGAGTAAACACTTTCCAGAGAAAGCGTCGTTGCATCTTGCGTTTTTTATAATTAGTGCATTGACAGATAGTTGGAAAGCAGAGTGACAAACTTATTGCCACAATGCCTTTCCAAAGCATGCCACTTTTATATGAAATTGACGTCTGACTTGTCATCTGCAATATGTGCTTTAGTCGATGTTTTCTTCTGTGGTGGAGAAAGCTTGCAGTTTTTGTCGCGCTTGTCTCAACTGTGGCATGGAAAGATGTGAGGCTACTCCTATTGTCGGCTTTTGTCGAACGTCAAGTCTGCTGTTTTTCTTCTTCTCTGCGGCTAGTCCGAGGGAACTGCTGAGGAGTCAGTCTGACTGTTAGTGTCGACTTCCAGACCCCGATGGCTTCGCTCGTGCATAATAATCGGAGAAAAGTGCGCCGCAAGCGTTGGGGAGTGTAACTCAGCATCGAGTAGGTTTGTCACTGACGCTGTCTCAAGCTCGCCTTTTCGCTCGTTCGGTGAGACGGGTGAACCGCTGCTTTGCCAATTTCTTGTCTTGTATGTCGATGTTGTTGTTTATCTATTGCTGTAGTGTTTACAGGTAGCATTGTCTGTTTAGCCTTTTGTTGTTCTCTACATGACATGTATGTCCGTACCGCCAGGGGCGCACTTTAGGCTGCATTCACACACACCTCTGGAGGAGGAGGGGGAGCGGGAGATTCCCAAAAAAGTTCTCATATTTTCAAATACTCCCTAACAAACTCAAAATTCGTTCAAGTGTTAAAGTCCCTCCCTTCTGACCTGCTATAAGTTCCCCCTCTCAAAGGAAAACAAAATAGTGCTTCGTCCAAAAATATCAAAATATCATACATGGGAGTCTATTGAGCCAACTATTAATATTTTCCCCATAAAAAACAGCTATATATCTGCATTTATATGTGTTTGATGAAATCATGGGTATGTAAATGTGCTTTGCTTGAAGTGGCAGGTAAAAAGTGCACGTGTGTACGAAAAATTTAATTTTTGGATTTCACCGAATATGTTCATCCTCTCTATATGGGAGTCTATGACAAAACTCTGAATAATTTCTTTCTCAATATAGGACTAGCAATATTTGTGCATATATGGACCCGGATAATTGACATAATTGTATTTGATCAGAAGAAGGTTGTTGCAGGTGCATATGTGTACAAGAAATTTGATTTTGGAATTTCACGGAAAATGTTGATTCAGTATACATTGTAGTCTATGGGGAAACTATGAATAACTTTTTACAATACAAAACTAGCTAAACCTGTGCATTTATAGGTGCTTGAAGATTGATATTAATGCACTTGATTAGACTTGGGTATTTACAATTGCATGACTGTGCAAGAGATTTGATATTGAAATTAAACTGAAAATCTTGATTCACTATGAATATTCACTACGAATATTTCTTTTACAAAACTAGCTAAGAGAGGAATTTGATATACAATATAGTGAAAAGGAATTTGATATTCAATAAATTTTTAAGCCTCCCTTTGCAATGTCATTTTTTTCCAGATCCCCCTGGCATGTTGTAAACTTTTTTAAGTCTCCTCTGAAGTCTCCCAACCCCCTTCAGAGGTGTTTGTGAAAGCAACCTTACTTTAATGGTTTAAATTGCGTCAGCGAAGCGAACGATATCTGGAAAGCGAGACTATCTGACCGTTAGCTGCGGATGCAATTTTAATGTCACTCATGATGAGATTTACTGTAGTACATTTACGTTTAGGGTTTTATATGGTATTTGAGGAATTGGTTTCAATTCTATCTCTTGATTGTCTGGTGTTATAAATGTCGCATTATCATTGGTTGTATGTGAAGCCTTGTGATTCGATTTTTTGTAGCATTCTCATTGGTCGGGATATGTGATCATAGAATTTGTGTTGTTAATCAAGATATGTTGATTGTCTTTGTGTAACTCACGATTATACAATACGATGGCCGCCATATTTCCACACCTTACCTCGATGCCACAAATTATGTTGAAATTATGCCAGCTCTGAATAAACGATAGATACCGGGAAGGTATTCTCGTGTTTGCCGTCGTTCGACTTACACCTGACAAGCAAAGTGTAAGCAGTCAAAGTAAAATAAGGGAACGGCTCCATACATCGGCTATCAAATTAAATATGCTACGAGTTTTATGGTTATTTTTTTTACCTGGCATGGTCTGATTGTGTACTCGTTCAGTGACTATTTTTGTGTAGTACATTCATGTTGTGCACTATGTCAAGTTGTGTGTCGGCTATTTGGCTATAGTGCCCTCAACAGCCAGCAAAAGTGCAGGCGTAGAAAGTTCTTGCAATATATACTGTCTTGGCAAGAGTTTTATGTATCTTGGTGCGCTCCTAAGCATGTTCAATAAAATATATACTAAATACATATATATTTTTTAACATGTAAGAAACTTTTGAACACCAGTTGTTCGTTTGTTTGTTTAGTCTTGCCTTCACTAATGTGTGTGATATATTCCAAGACATTCTGGCTTTACAAATAATATAGGCAAATCTTTTGAGTATAGCTTTCATGGACATGAACACCTGGCATATGACAAATGTCGTTTAATTAGTACTTGCATTTTTCAATATAGCTAAAAGACCATTTATGTCTACATTATAATGAATTGATGGTCAAGAATTGGATTGGTAGTCGACATGAAACTGTGAACAACTCCACTACTTTGGCAACAATTCATCATTCAAGATTGACACTGTCTTACGTAGTCAAGTTCTTTTAAAATTAACGTCCAAGGTTATCGACATCATGGCTCTTATAGGGTCAGGAACATGTGGTAACAGAATGGCAAAGATGAGGCCTTCAATGGATTTAAAAACACAGTTATCAATGGAAGGCGTCGAGGGAATGAACTTTGTCCTCGATTCTTGTGCAAGGTGAGCTTTTATTTTTGATTAACGGTTGAAAAATGTTATCTGCTGATTCCATGTTGATGTGTAGATTACCCTTTGCTATAGTGATTCTTTGTTCCAACTGATTTATGAATGCGCGTTGGCGCGAACGTTTTATCAGGTCATGTTTTCGGCATGACTTTATCTGAGTTAAAAGGGCCGTGGTGACATAGGCCGATACTGTTAGTTGTTGTCAGGGCAATTACTCTGCGAATGACACGCGTGCTCTTGAAGCTTTGCAGACAAGATCGCAGGGCGAGTTGCAAGTTACTAAATGACTGTCCAGGTCTCTATCTTTCATCAGGAAATACATGTCATTGACCAACACGCAATGAACTAGTAATATTTAGTCATTAAAAGGTCAAATAAAAGTGAAAAGATAATTTGGTCATATTACGCCTGGCTTGTCTAAAGGCACAATATATACTTAAGCTGCATTCACAAATACCTCTGGAGGGGGAGAATAGATTGGGGATTCGAAAATATCAAGGGTATGTTATAGGGAGCCTATAAAAGCTTTCGGGACTTAAACGGGGGCTCGAAACAAACCTGTCTCCGATTGACATGAAATATGCCTTGTTGGGTTGTCAATTTATAACTGTCACGTTTTGTTAATTTTTCGAGTTTTATTAAGTGTAACCACAAAAAGTTATCCACCGCCCCCCTGACTAGTCCCTTAGCCAAGACACCAGGTGACCCCCTTGTGAATCCATCGCACCCGAGGTCGTAGAAGCTGACCAGTCCCTTATTCGTATCTGATGTTGTAGTCCCTACAGTTTTACACTTCAACTTCCATATCTTGCAATTGTTGTTTACAAAACCTCATGACCGATTACAGCCTTATTGGGCCGTTTTCCCGATTTGTGATTGTAAATGGGAAGTCCTTCATGGTCATTAAAACAAATAAATAAGTAAAATATGTGAATGTATGTCACACTTTCTATGCAAAACCCGGTGTCTAAAACTGTTATATACAAATTAAGATGTCAATCACCAATATGAAAGGAACAGCAGTAAAGCAAAAAGTTCAGTGGTATTAGACTGTGGCCAGCTTTCCAATTACATCTCCTGAGAATTATAACCTCGGAGAGTTGTCTTAGGCGCCTAAGCTTATCGGCTTGGCCCCTATTGGTTTCGTTGGACGTTGGAGTTTTCGGTTCTTCTTTCTTCTTCTTCTTCCGTAAATTATTTGCCAGCCTAGACATGGAAAACCACTGTACGTTCACGTCCAAAACTTTGCACAGTGCTCTACGGGTATGGCGGGCATCACGGCAACGACAAAAATGGCTTATGGATTTATCGCCGGTTGATCGCCAACAGATTTAACAAAGTTCATCAAAGAATGGCATGATCTTCCTTCCTCAACTGCTTCTTATATTGTGGTGGATTATATCTTTGAATTTTGCCTTCATGGTTTTTATTTTTCGGTGACACTGCTCAGGGTCTCTCTAGTCCCTTGACAGCCTCCCAAGGGTGTACTCCATATTTTCATATTGGGGTGTACCGCCCTATTTGAAAACATCTATCATGAATATTCCTAAACTATGACTCATTGTTAGTGATTTTCATCTTTATTCTGTTACATGTGAAGGTTTTCCTAAAGAACAGGACCTTGCTTTGTTATCAACCATGTTTAGGGTTTTAAGGATGAAAAATCGATCCATGTTTAGGAATATTTTTAGTTGAGTCTAAGCTCGGACTCTGGTCCACCTCTCACTCCGTCCTAAATTAACGCCAGCCCAGGGGCGTTGGAAACTATTCTCACGTATCTTTTAAGCCAGGCTCGATCCTGGGCGGTGCTGGGCCAGCGAAAACGTTTCAGTGAGAAGGTCACTTTAGATGCTTGATGACTGTTTGGTGAGCAAGGGAGAATAAAACTGAAAAAATAAAGCAAATAGAAACTAACGACTACCTTGCAATTACCGTAATCCCTGTCCATCTGAGGCCAAGACAGTCTCCTTGGTCATATTGAAAACGTATAAAATCTCTCGGGTCACGGCACAATTTCTGTATTTTTGTTTCATGACAAAAGTGACGAGTTCCACTGATAGCAACATTTATTATTATTTTTATCTGCGATGGCGTACAGGTATCTGTATTCAGCGTTTATTTGATGAAATTACAAACAGTAGACTGATAAATATGAGAGCGTGAGTAGGTACAGTTGAGGAGAGAAAACTCGCCCAAATTTGGGCATTGGTGTATCCGGATAGTTTAAAATACAAACTCTGTAGTTGGTCGTAAAATAGTGTACAGTTGAGCCTACTCTAACATCAAAATTCCACACTTTGTAAAGAGCGAAAGGTCAAAAGCCTTTCCCGGGTCAAGAGATGACCCAGAATAAAAAAAACACGTCAAATAATAAAACTTATTTAAAAGTCTACAAGAGGCAGAAATAACACTTACCATGGAAAAAAAGTTTGCAAAAAACGGGAAGAAATAAATAGTCTCACTTCTGTATGCCAGGAATACAACAAATGAAATCTTCATTCGTAATCTTTTCCACCTTAATATACATATTTAAATATATGCATTTACCGTCTTTAGTCCAACATCTGGGTCAATTTTTCAATTGTCTACCGGAGCATTGCATTCTGGGTAGGTTTACTTAAGGGGATGGGTCTAAGACATTCTTTTCAGAAGAGAACGATGGTGTTGCGAGAATGTGTCAGCAGGAAGCTTCATTCTCCCTACAAAGTTAGGTGAGTTATCACCTGTTCTTTCGTTATTTGGTAAAAGACTAATTGACGGACTTTATTAAGTCTCGTCGTTTAAGAATGCCAGATCACTTTCTTCCTGATGAAACACATGGGGATAATATATTTTGCGTTCTGGAAACATAATCATCGTTTGATATGGTCAGTTGAAGTGGTAAAAACCATATGTATCACAATATTCATCCTTATTTAAGTGCCTTGATCACCTATTTGTGCATTTGCAGTGTCATGTACCCATGTTTGGTTTATACACTCTAGCTGGTCTCGGTAATGGCGTCACGCCATCAATCACAATCAGCCTTCGTGACATTTTGTCTGTATTTGATGTTTGTATCTTTTTGTGTGATTCCATGTTTCGATAATGTAAGGTGTTTTCGGCAAATTTGTGACCGATCAAATATACCTAGCCAAGTGAGCCAGGTGTATGTACATGTAAAAAAGGTCGTTACTTCGGCAGATGGTATAAAACACCGTTTATACCAACAAAGAATCAAAATACATTCCATATATACCATCCTTAGATCATCATTATTCTCAAGACTCTTCCCAGGTACACTTTAGATATCATTCTGGCAGCATTCTTTCACTTTGTTGAATAATTGACCCAATGCTGCTGGCGTCAAAATGAATGCTAGATAATCATTAACGGATAAAATCATTTCTTGATCACGAAGCACCATCCAAACTCACATCAGACAAGTCTAGACGGAAGGGAAGTGTATTCCATAGTAAATATTTACATATGTCAAGCAGCTCGTTGACGTCATGAGCATAAAATACCACGATCACGCTTTCACGTCATACACTGCGTGATAAAGTATAAAAAGACATATATTGACATATCATAGAAAAGGAGATACAAGACACAGTCACAAAACAAATAACTAATGTAAATTTAGAAGGGTCAAATCCTGATTTCTAGGAGCGGTACGTGGCCTGGGAAACCATCAAAAAGGTACTTTTCGATGCACTTATCACTTGTGGCGGTCACCATCTCGACCGTACTGAACATTGTGCGTAACGTCTACATCATTCTAAAAACTACCGAGTGCTAAAAATAAAGAGTTGAATCCAGCCGAAAAGTTCCGAACTTGTTGCAATCTACGCGCCTAGGTTTGCGTGGTTAACTATTCATGACGTTGGCGAAGGCAGGTTCGCTGATTGGTCTATCGTAATATCCTCTGTATGGACATTACCCGGACTGTACTAACAAGCATTCCCGGCCGTTTAACAATGGAGTGGAGTGATAGTTCTGACTATATTCCTATAACCGTATATTCCTGAAGCTTGTGGTAGATTCGGTAGTAAACAGCAACACAAAATCTGACAGTGGACAGTTTATTATAAGTGTTTCATCGTTTATGCAACGATAAACAATAGTTATGTAAATACGGACAGCCTGGTTTGAGCGTGGGTGAGTCGACAATGCCATAACCATATGAAGATGGTCCCTTCCATATCACTTGATGCAAGCTCTGTCGTACTGCGTGTCACCGTCAACAACTTCTTTGTACTTCATTTTCTGTTCCTTTACATGTCTCGTGCGCCGACACTAATCAGTTACCCTCTTTAAACCCTTTTGTAGAGCCCTTTCCGCAATTTTTTTGTAAACGAGGATGTCTCTACAGGTTCCGTTCAGCATATTATGTATACTTTAGTCCGCCCAGACTGAGATCAGCAGAATGATCTCATCGTCAGACCAATTATCGCCACGAGATGTAGAATGTATATACATACACACATTCATCATACTTACGCACGTACACACATACATTCGCACAAAAATGCATAAGCACATACACACACTACCTACAGACACACATGTAAATGGTTGTTTCAAGTGTTAAATGGTTTGAAACTTCCGAGGACATAGTGCAGTTAGTGCAGTTGTGTGCAGTTAGTGTGCAGTTAGTGCAGTTAGATAGGGAAGACCTCTGCAAAGAGGACATTTAAATGTGATCATTAAGGGCTTAGCTTGTTAGTCATATGTTGATACGTACCCCTTTAAAATTATTTTGCTGTGTATGGGAACGACGTGTCATGTAAATAGATTACACAATTATATACTACCAATGAACGCAGTTTCGCACTTTCCTGTCGGTTTATTGGTAGTTGCATAAATGAAGAAATTCACAATTAATTAGGCATACGAACTTCAAAGGCTTTAAACTATCTAACTAAATAAAGTGGTGCATAATGATATTCAAGCAGTAAAAGCTATTAAGCATTTTCATTTCAGCTAATTGCTAACTTGTATGCCTGATGGTATTTTTGATTTAAGCAGTCAAAATTTATTGTATGCCGAGCCAATATTGTTATTTTTGACAAAAAGTACGTATGGCATTTATCCATGGGTCCTACATCACGACAATCTGCATCTATGCCATCAATGTTGGTGCGTCCGAGCTTCTTTTGCATCGATGTTTGATGTGTTTGTCAATGTGAACAAAAAACAAGCGGCCAGCATTTTTTCTGTGATCGAAATTGTATATAACATGAAAATTTTGTATCGTAAAAATCATTTGTAATCATTACAGTCGACGTCTGAGCAAATAAATCTTAATGCATATAAAGAGATCCCAAATTTAAAATCTTTGTTTTACGACGACATTAAAGGTATACAGTCACCTGTAATCTGAATATGCCCATATATGGTCAAAGAGACTTTCCTTGGTATTCAAAATGTACATGTGAGGGCGCTGTTTTTAAAAAGCGGCCACCCGCTTAAAATCTGTGATTGGTTAGATTTTCTGTTTCCATAGTAATTGTGGCAAAATTGGAACAGGTGACAGTATACCTTTAACGTTGGTTGAGGCAAATATGTTGTCCATTGTTTTTATGATAATCCGTGTGTGTTTGTGTGAGTGTGTGTATTTTTTTGTGCGTTCCTGCGTGCTCCAATATGTCCGTTGCTCCGCGCACCTATTGGGATCTCAGACTTTTCTACAGAAACGGTGGTTTTATGCTATTTAATTCAATACTCAATGCACAGATTTTGAAAGAAATGGACAGGTGCATTGTTCTACTATAAGTCATGTTGACAGTTTGACGACTATGATATACCGATTCAGTGATCATTTGCACATTTTTTTCTTAATTCGATATCATATAATACATTTCTTCATTTTACATTAAATATTTCCAGATATTTTGGTCCTCACTCCTTGAAAATTAAATCAAAACAAACATGGCTTCGCTCTTGAGGTTAAAGAAGAATGGAAAAGGAAAAGGTAAAGTTTAAATAAGCAACTGGAACAACAATTATCTAAGCCAAGGCAACAAAATGTCACGATGTAGCTACGGCGTTTATGATGTCAGTGTGACTTGCTTTGCAGTTGGTACAGCAAAAGTAATACATATATCGGGATCCAAAAGCAGTTGTTTTCTTAACATTAGTAGAAATTCGCTACTGCCAAAAATGAGAAATTGATTTACGGTAGTTGAAAGATTACAATCCAAACAAGGGTCGCAGCTTAATAGGTATAAGAGACGAAATGAACCCATCAATAAAGACACACACACATTATTGAAACAACTATAGGTAGTTCACATTTGATGTTTACCGATGTTTACAATGTAGTTTAAAAAGACGTGTTCCAACGTTGGGAGAAGTTATGTTCGATATGATTGCCATACCACTGCTGCTTGACTAATGTAAGCCGAATTTAAGGGGACCGTTATTAGACAAATGTCCTTAATCAACATTGTTCATTATGCATGTTAAAAGAATATTTCATTGCCACCGGTTATAATTATCGCCTTTCTAAGATTCTTTATGGTATTCTGCTCGTCAGTGGTGCCTTATACCTATAATATTTAATCCAACTCCTCAGTAATGAGTGAATGACTTTGGCATTTTGACACATAAAACAAGTAGAACTTTGCACAAGTCTTGTTATGGTGATTTGATACCTGTGAAGTTGTTTAATAGTTGTCTTAGGCATTGTTTCAACGCCCGTGTAAATACGATAGCTCATGATCTTTTAACAGTAGTTTTCCTCTTTCAATATATTCTGTAACCAGGAACAGCACAAAACAACAACAAAGATGAGGAGCCCTTGAGATCCGTTAAGGGAATAGCACGTGGTGATCATTTGGCGGTTAAGCAGTCAGGTCACTTACACCATGTTCTTGCATTAGAAGACATAACTGATCCAAACAAGAAGAGTATCGAGGTAATTGAATACAAACACCCCTTACCGCGGAAAGTTGTGAAATCAGAACTTTCAATAAAAAAAGACGATTTGTGGTTCAGAATTGAGGATATTTCAAATAAGTCTTCTGACGAAATCGACAGAGCTGTAAAGAAAGCTGAGACACAGATTGGTTTTAAATATTATTCTCAAACATGTGAAAACACCTGCGAAAATTTTGTCTACTGGTGCTTTTCAGAAACTATTTACAGGCAGCCTGTTTCCAAAATGTGTGAAATAAAACGCGGTGATCATATCATTCAATGTGGGGTTTTCGATAGGCATATGCTAGCTTATGAAGATGGTTTACAAGACAGTCCATCGGAAGTCATCCAATACTCTTCGGTAAAAGTGAACAGAAGTGAAATATCGTTAATTCCTAGTAAGCAATCGATATTGAAAGTAGTGTATCCGGAAAATTGTATGATAGATGGAATTTTCAATGAAGCAAACATAGTTCTTAGAAAAGCGGAAAGCCAAATTGGTTTTACAAAGTACTCTTCAGAGAGAAATAATGACGAGCATTTCGTCAACTGGTGTAAGACAGAAACTGGGCACAGAGAACGAGTGAATAAGATGTCAGATATTAAACTAGGGGACCATTTCATTCACGTAGGCGCTTTGTCGATTGACCATCACTATCTTGCTGTTGAAAATGGCATGGATCTCTGTGATACAATACGCGCAATACAGTATAAAGTTAACAAAGTCGTTGAAGAGGATGTCAAACTCAGTACAAACGGAGGTCGATTATACCGCTTTGTAGACGATGACGATGATCTCATTACGCACGATGTTGAGGAAATTATTTCTCAGGCTAAACGACAACTTGGTGAAAAACATTATTGTGACGAAGCTAACGACAATGAGCATTTTGTGTATTGGTGTAAAACAAGAGCCGAACACAGGGAACGTATTTCCAAACTCGAGCAACTCAGAGATGGCGATCATCTTATCATTTTGAAGTATAGAGGTCTGAAAGAACATCATTCGTTGGTTGTTGAGAATGAGTTTAGAGAAAGGGAAATTATTTATTACGACTCAAACAAAGTTTTGAAGGAAAGGCTGTTTATTGACCCCTCAAAACAATGTGTATATCGCTCATACAGAAACCCCTATGATACAGCCCCCCTCCTGAGAAAGGAGAAATTTGGCCAGAAGGCACGGGGAGAAATTGGCAAGAGCTTCTACTGCATGGGGAACAATGAAAACAGACATTTTGTAAAATGGTGCATGGTAAACACAGAAATTATTGAGGAAGTCAATAAAATTGACGAAATATTTGCAGATAACTGGTTTATTCTGTTAAATAGACCTAAAGATGAGCACACACTTTACCTCGCTACTGGAAATGGCCATAACAATAAAATCGATGCAATAAGTATGTCCCAATATCCACAGAGCAAAAGAACTGACCAAGTAATATCTGTCAATGTGAACCTCGAAGATCAAATATTTCGAGTCCCGTACTGCTTTGAAGATAGTCCTTCATCTGATATAAGGTACAATTTAGAAACCAAAATAAAAAATGGGCAATCTGTATACGGCTCTCTGTTTGTCAAAATGATGCACTTAATGAGACCTGACCCTAAAAGAGTTAAACCTGTTACGAGGGCTGCAGAGATAAGAAAAGCCGACCACCTAATGCAATGTCGCTTTGGAGGTCTTTACTATCACCACTTATTGGCTGTTGAAAATGGTTCAAGGGGCAGGAAAATAAAAGTAATTCACTTCAGTAATTCTAGAGGAGGAGGGTTTAGGATTAAAGTAAAAGAAGAAGAGGTTGAAATTGACAATAAAACTGGGCATTATTTCGTTGTTCTGTACAACGTCTGCGATGATCCTGACACAGTCGTTAAAAGGGCGAGACAAGGCATCGGTGAAAAAGGTTATTCGCTGGAAAGCAATAACTGCGAACATTTTGTTACCAAATGTAAGATTGGTTCCAAACAATGTGATCAACTAAATTACGGGGGCAGAAGAGTGCTAGCAGCATTAGCAGTACAGAGTATCGACGTTTTCAAACAGCAGTTTCTAGGAGCGCCTTTGAAAGCTTCCGCTGGTGTTGTGGCAGAAGCAGCATTACTCCGTATCCTTGTAAGAGCAGCGGCTAAAGGTCTCAATCCCACAACCACGGGGATTCGGACTGTTGCTGCCTCAAGCGGTATTGCGGCAGGCGCAGCTGTCCTTTCAGAAGGTGCTTTTTTAGCACATGATGCCATAAAAGTGGAGAGAAAGATAAATCAAGTCCGTAACACGAACCAGGAGAAACATGACATTTTCACACGGCAGTGGCAAATGGGAGGGGCATTTGTAGGTGGAGTAGGAGGGACTATTGGAGGAGGAGTGATAGGTCAGATTTTAATACCTGTACCAGTGTTGGGATTTGCCGTCGGTGGCGTAGTTGGAGGATTTGTGGGGAGGCTTGCCGCAATGGGTGCAGGTACGGGTATAGGCCATGTAGCGTACAAACCAAATGGGATCGATGTATACATGGATTTTCTTCGCTCCGTGAGAAAAAATAAAATTCTGCGTCAGTGAAAGTTTAGTGGTCCCTAGGAAAATTTCCATCTATGTTTAAGTGGTAACTCTGTCGTCACCATCATTACTCTTTTTTCCTGCCGACAAGCCTTAGCGCATCTAATATTGACAGAGCTCAAATAAAAAACTATTGAGAAAACAACGTAATATAATACAGAAACTAATTAGGATAATGCGAACCATACATAGACTTATGTGATTGGAATTCTTCAAACATTACGTTGGTCGCATGTTGCTTTCAATAAACAGTTTAAGAATCTGACGGGGTATCACACAAAGTCATCATAGGAAGTTATGTCGTAATTTAGTAAGCTATCGAAAAACCTAGTTCAGTTTTACGAATTTTGTAAACTTTATAGAGTAATAGTTAGTATATTTACATCATTAGTTGCCTCAAAACACGACTTGCTTCGAGTTATTCTCTTTCGTGTGGATTAAAAGCTAGCGTTTCATCTAAATAAAATTTCTGGCCAGCACAATTTAGAACAAGGCCGCCTACATATAAACTTTCAAACTGGGAGGCTGTTACACAAAGAGTTTTGAAAGGCCAATCGCACTAAAATTCCGCAGCTGCTTGAATAATATACTGTAAATGTGATAATGTTTGTTATTAGTTTCTTTTGTCAATCATCGAGTAACGCAAGATTCATATACATAAATGCCACCGAGCTTGCTTGGAATGAATAAAGAGATTGCTTTAGTTGTTGTGCTTATTGTAAAAAAACAGAAGTGCTTTGGTATATTGTAACATGAATAGAATGGTATGAAATAGTTTGAATTAAACAATAGCTCTCTCGTATATGTGTATTGGCTCATCATTTTATTTCCATTTTAAGTTGAAATTTGGAAAGACGACAAGCTTGAATACCGTTCAAATGTACTCACAGATATTGCTACTGAAAGCTAGAGTAATTGACAAATACCCTATGAAGTTAGCTCTGTTCTTTCAATAACCTGGCACTTGTTGATCTTAGTGTTATAGTGTCAGGAATGACAGAACGATTTCCATTTCATTGAAATGTAAAGTCATCTTTTATTATTGCCACATGCTTCAACACGTAATGGAGTCTTCGAAAATGCCAACTTCACATGTGATTAAACACTGTTATGGCTGGATTGTAGATTGAAAATATATTAATTTTTGTGCTATCATAATGATATCTAAGCTTTGTTAATAGATAATTCAAGTCATTATAAAGAAAAGTGGACCCGGTAATATACACGAAATACAACATACTATGCTATTGTCTAGATTATACTATTCTATTGTGTATTATGTCCACTGTTCTGGTGGCTTACCATTACTATTTTCTGCTTGCTTATCTGCGGTCACACTTTATGTATTACTGTGTTTGGTAGTTGGTTTTGTATAAAATAATGCATTTTAACTTGGAGTGACTTTACATTACAATTATCAGATATGTAGTTAGTGTTTAACAGTAGTTGATACAAAATTTTGTCTTGACCAAAAGTGTGCTTTTGTTCTTTGACACACATGAGGATTCATTTAGAGTCTGTATTATTGACGATTATTTGTATTGTTACTTCTGTGTTATATTTAGAGTCTGTATTATTGACGATTATTTGTATTGTTACTTCTGTGTTATATTTAGAGTCTGTATTATTCAAGATTATTTGTATTGTTCCGTCAGTGTTGTATTTAGAGTCTGTATTATTCAAGATTATTTGTATTGTTACTTCAGTGTTATATTTAGAGTGTGTATTATTCAAGATTATTTGTATTGTTACTTCAGTGTTATATTTAGAGTCTGTATTATTCAAGATTATTTGTATTGTTACTTCAGTGTCATATTTAGTGTCTGTATTATTCAAGATTATTTGCATTGTTACTTCAGTGGTATATTTAGAGTATGTTTTATTCAAGATTATTTGTATTTTACTTCCTTAACTCGATGATTTGTTAAATATCACTGAAAACAGAGAATTACACGTATGTGAAGTCATTTCCTCATTGAAGAAAATGTATTATTACATAGGACACTTTGCCTAGGACAGGTTTTTAAAAGAATCATCATACATGTCTCCCTCAAATAACATTCATTTCCCTCACAAGAGTAGACTGTAGGGACGTTACTATTTTCAATATGAATTCATTTTCTCTTACAATAAACTTAAAATCAAGGCTGTTATCTCTTGTGAAGCAATGTTTCCTGCATACAAATGGCAGTAGAAGGTACCAACACATTACCATCAAACATAGGTCACGTTTTTTTAGTAACAACATGAATGCCCAGCACAAATACACAGATGAAGATATTACTAAAATACTTAATTTCTTATTCGACAACATATTTGTTAAGTTTTGTTATTGACATTTCAACAATCTATCGTCTTGCTGACTTATTTCTGTATTCATATGAAGCAGAGTTCCTACATTCTCTCTACAAGACAGGGTCTAAAAAACTTGCAAAGCGGTTCAACATCACATACATATAATTTGATGATCTGATTAGTCTAGACAATCCAGACATAACAAATTACTACATCATATTTATCCTGATGAGCACTTGGAAATAAAAGAAACAACCGAGGGTAAGAACGCCTACAAGTGGGTACTAATGGGCTACAAAGTAAGCTGTATGACAAAAGGGATAATGTCGATTTTGAAATCATATATTATACCTACTTGTCAAGTAATATTCCGTCTGCACCTGCTTATGGCCTGTACGTGTTTCAACTTCTCAGATATTATATGGCTTGTGATTCCTACGCTGATTTTCAAATGAGACACAGCTCATTGCATCAAAACTAGTTAGACAGGGATACACACCAACAAGACAAATGAGGACTTTCAAAAAGTTCTATGGTCGATACGACGACATCGTGGCCAAATATGACACCTCGGCCACTCAAATGATTAGCGACAGCATTCCTGGCTTTGACTTATTACAGTGATTCATATACTGTATGACTCCATACAATATTTGGACAATTTTGGGACCAGTCCTGACTGGTGTAGCACGCTAACTGGGTACGCTATCCAGTTCTGGACACTTGGTACCACCATCAACTATCAGTGGTTCAGGATGGTCCTACTTAACTTTGTAAATCACAAATATCCCATGAACCTGATAATGTATTACTTTGAATGAAAATGATTATTGGACAAGTTTAACGTCATATTTTTAAAGGTCTCTGTCACAATGACTTTTGATTATATTGCATGCATTTTGATGTAATCAAACTGGTCATTTATGCTGCTCTTCTTATTGATTAACAAATTATAAACATAAATACCGGTATGTCAGCGTGTAAATGTGTTATCTTTCGCTAGTTTTACCTTCAGGAAAAAGATAACTTTTCCTGGCTGAGTATTGTATTATACTTTCTTCAATTGCACCCGGTTATGAATTAAATAGCAGATAATGAGGTTGAAATGATTCTCTGTCCATTAATTTTTTTCCGCTTAAAGCATATCAAAGTTATATCTGTCTGTCTGTCTGTCTGTCTGTCTGTCTGTCTGTATGCCTTTCTGTCTGTATGCCTTTCTGTCTGTCTGTCTGTCTGTATGCCTGTCTGTCTGTCTGTCTGTCTGTCTGTCTGTCTGTCTGTCTGTCTGTCTGTCTGTCTGTATGTATGTATGTATGTATGTATGTATGTATGTATGTATGTATGTATGTATGTATGTATGTATGTATGTACGTATGTATGTATGTATGTATGTATGTACGTACGCATGCACGCAAGAACGCACGCATGTACGTACGTACGTATCTATGTATGTATGGACGTACATATATGTATGTACCTATGTATATATATGTGATAAACTTCCCTGAATGATGCTCCTTTTGCTTTGATCTAAAAAGAATGGTCTCCAATTCGTATATTTGCAACAGAACAAAAAGTTGGGTATAAATAAAAACATAAAATACGTGGCGAGTATTGGTTTAAAAGTGATGTAGATGAATAGGCTCTGGAGAAAGTTAATGTTTTTGGTCTATTCTAAGAGATACAATACACTATTCTCTCAATTTCAATGTCAGTCATTCCATTATTTCAACATGTATATAATGAGCATATAGGATGAAACCTGTCAATCACGTTTCACAGCGATCAAGAGACCGGTTTCTGAAAACAAAGTGTCTTACCTTGGGGAACCAGCGTCTGAAAATTAAAAGCGAACAGGTCAGTGGTTTCCAAGGTGGACGTTTTTACCAAAAATGTCAAAATGAGAGAAGATTTATAATATTAGAGATATTGCTAAGAAAACAAAAAAGTCTATACTTGTAAGTAACAAGGACGTTTACAAACAAGCTATAGAGGCAAGACTACAAGTTCTTCAAGACTTTTGCACTTTGATAAATTTCACATTTTCAAGTTCATTTGCATCATTTTGGATGAACATGCGCATTTTTCATCACACGATGTCCCTTTCATCAAGTGTGTTCAGGACAATGGATAACGTCTCCAGCCAGGCTATGCCATATTTCATGTTTGGTTGGAAAGTGCAGTTGGATAAGAGTAAAAATGCTGTGCAAATTACGGTGTTCTGACCTAGCATCAAAACCAAGTGAGTGCTGGAGTTTCTTAGACAAGATCGGACACAAGAAGAGTGACCATGACATTTGAGAGTTGCCATGTCAGCAGGTGTCGCATGTGCGACATCGCTGTCACACAATGCGCTCTGTTCCGAAGCAGACCGTGTCGTGCGAACAGTAGAATTTTTGCAATGGTATAGCGTGTCTAAAAATCACAGGAACTCAAAAACACGGGAAAATATTACGATATTCAGCAAATATTCCCGTATTTAGCTACCTGAAATATTCCATTTCCTCAAAGTCCTTCAAAGTTTTATGTCGGCGACATTGCACCGCATCATTGGCAGCCATTTTGTGTGTTTACGTTGTTTTCGCACTTTCTCAGTTTACAAACGACGAATTATCACTTGAAGAAGTGGCAAAGTTATCCGCCTCAATGGGTCCTCCATTCGTGACTTTGATTGGTCCTTTCAAGTCTTCGTATTCCTGTCAAAGCCGTCCTATTAACAACAGGTGACGATTTTTGAACTATTAGACTTAGGATGTCTCAACGGCCCTTTTAAGGATGCGAGGCTTTTCTATTTTGAGCCCTTAACGACAACTACGAAGAAAAACGCTTTCGCTTTCGCTTTCTCGCGAACTCTATGCCTTCAGCAGTTGACTGTAGTTGAGGGCGTGCCATAAAAGGACTTTGCAGCCAGCAAATGGTTCTAAGATGATCACATGGAACTATATACTGAGATAGAGTTGTTAGTAAACTTACTGGCTTCATGCTATGTGCATACAGATTGATAGCTATGTTTGTATTTTCATCTGTGAAAAAGGTTTGCAAATCTTTTAATTTTAATGATAAACGATTGGAACTAACTTGGGAGAATGGGATCTTTTAATTGCTCAAATTTATCAAAAGTGCGGTGCCCTGTAGCTGACAGTAACGACATTATAAATTACCATAAAATAAGTCTATTGCAAAAAAAAAAAATGAAAAGCAGATGAGCTTACATTCGCTAATTAAAAATACATTGCTTCACTATCTAATTATCCCAAATTAGTTCCAATCGTGTTAATTGATAGAGTAAAGCAATAGCAGGATAAACTGATAATGATTGAATTTAAGTCACAGTTACACCGAAGAATGTCAGAAAAGAGCTGTTATTGTGGTCATTCGTAAAAGCCGTAAACGATCATCATCTTGAATTGTAACTTAAGAAACACATTGCGTCGTATATCATCGAATGGTACTTATGTGACATAATATTTTGCGTACAGTAAATCATATTGTCATGTGCTGCCATGGTAGATTCTATCACGAGTTAAATCGAATGCTTTGGTCTTTTAAAAATCGTAGCAATAACCAACAGTACACATACAGGGCAGGATGATTAATGATTTATTCATGGAAGTAAATACATGGCTTACAGTTCCATCGCCGTCCGTAACAAATTTCTAAAAGTGGTAAAAACTCAGAACTTAAAGACAATTTTTTGTAAGGACTGTTGCGGCCATGGCTTTGGGATGGTTTGTTGATCAGCAATGGTCAGAAGTGGTTTCGAAATCGACGACCTTTGAGCCCAGTGTTTCACTTTGATATCTTGAAGCCATATGACCACAATGCTGGTAAACAAATGGAGTTCAACACTTTATGTACCTCACCTAGTTCACCTAGTTATACACACTTACATACGTACACACGTCCACATTCATACATGCATACATATTGTTGTGGAAAAACATAACTTTCTTCGAAACGAAAAATAATCGCAATCATTGCAATCCATAATCCAATAACACTAGGTCAGAATTCGTAAGACAATACTTGTAAACATAGACACAAAACATCACAGAACAGACAGTAAATAGACTGTACACAAACAAAGTCAAATTCATGAAAGAAAGATATATTGACCTCTGGCCAAAAGACCAAGAAGTGATGTCAGGTGTTTCGAAAATAGTAAGCGCATCCTGCCCCA
>LD349515.1:35169-87401 GCA_001465055.1 Ptychodera flava
CCGCCATATATCAATCTGTAAGTCAGATAGGTAGTGGTCACTAACTAAGGCCCAATGTCACCGATGCCATCAGCGATCATTTGTCGAAGAGAGGTATTGTATTTATCTACCAGCTTGCGATACCTGCCAAAAAGCGTTTGAATATAGAGACAAGTCTTGTTCTGGTGTAACCTTGATTTAACAGTTTGTAAGAGAGATGGCCATGTCTCTCTACAAAATCACCATATCAACTGCATGCTCTTGCATATCGAATAAGCTGGGAAATGTATACCCCATAAGCTGGTGAGAGTGGAATATTACTAACGAGGTGTGGAAAATTGATTATACTAAAGTTGAAATCATCTCTCTTGTCATATAGCCTAGTAGACAGGTGACCATTAGAGTCAAATTCAAGTAAAATGTCCAGATATGAAGCAGAAGAGGCCGTTTCTGTAGTTTCTTTAATCTTCAATTCTGGAGGATAAATCATAGCGAGATAGTCACTGAATTCAAAGTTAATTCTTAGTAAGTGTTATGTATCGAAAGATATTGCAGTCATACCTGCAGACAGTTTGGTCCTTGATTGTTGCTCAGCCATCCAGGTCTTAATTCAAATAACATTTGAGATGAGGATGTTGTGTATGAAGGGAGTAATTACTCTGCCTGAAAAAGGTATTGGTATCAATTTTCCATTTGATTCGAAGTTACAACGTAAACTACCTAGCAACCTAGTAAAAACAATAGAGTTCGAACCGCATTTCATCCAAAAATTGTCAACTTTCCCTGACACAAAACTAGCTAAACTAGTGCAATCATATGTGTTCAACAACAGATTTGAATGTGATTGACTGGATTAGGGTGGTGGTGTTTGCATAACAAATATAATGAATAACAAATATATTAGAATTTCACCCTAAAATGTCAATTCTCAATGCATTGGCACCTATATGTCACCGTAATTATTTATTCATGCCCGACACATAACCATCACTACATTGTTATTAGATAGGTTACTTTCTTAAACAAACTCATTCAGTGCAATTGCCGCCAATCAGGTGTGTGTTTGCTTTGTATGCAAATGGGCATATATTTACAGTCCTGGTGTTGTAATTAATAACATTGGTGTGATGACCTCTGGATGCATATGATCTATAGGTCCTTCATAACATAAATTATTTTTCAAAATAAGACCTCACAGTTGATCAAAACCATCATTGTTCAACCACTAACCTCTGTATTTTTAAAACTGACATTAACTTCATACACCAATCAAAGGAAAGTTTTTTATTCAAAATACATTCCGTTTAGATATTGTATACTGGAACACAAATTATCGCACAACTGAAAACTATTTATTGAGCTTTCCGATGCCCCTTTCACATCGTCGGCGTCCATTCCTACATATGGAGTGCATTAATCATCAACCTTTCTCTCTTTATTACTGAGACGTTATCGGAAGATATGGTTTTTTAGCGGTTGTTGTGTGCACTTCCTGAAGCATCAGTAATAAAAATTATGAAATACAGTCACACCTCTTTGTATCGTGATTGCAGAACTCAAAGGGCACAATACCCTTGAGTAAAATTCGACAAAGTCAATGCAGACGGTTACAACACCGATGACAACTCTGAACTCATTAAGTCGACAGATGAAACTCTTGCGGTATTTGGCTTCAAAGATTGTGAAAATCACCTGTCAGAACTGAAAAGATGAATGTTAGGAGCCGTCGATTATTAAAACTGACGAACAAACAATAAATTCCTTTGTTTCTCTTTGAGATCATCTCCCTCCCCTAAAAACGAAAATACTTACGACAAACGGATAAACTTGATGATTTCAGCTTGAATCATTTACTGCCGTGCACATAGGTTCTCTTTTATAGATGCCTAAAACAGTAAACTCCATATAAAAATACTGAAAGTACTAAAAATTAAACTCAACTCAGGATGTCCTTTAGTCTCATAGGTTATAAAAAGTCTTTAAATATACAAATCGCATAGAAAGATGTTTGATTCATTTCAATGTCAAAAGGTATGTCTTTATTTTCTATTTTAATGCCCAATCCAGCAGGCTGTCTTTCAACAGTGAGTCCGTTACCCTGGAAGTTCCATGTCTCCATTTTCCCGCCTTGCCATAGAGGGCCTGGTACTCCAACCACTGCCCAAAGATGCCCCCACAATATGTTGCCAATGTTCGTCATTGCACTGCTCGGCTCGGATGAACACTTTAATTTGTTTTAATCAAAAAAAAATAAACTCACGACACACAGTGATCCAGTTGCAATACATTTACATTGCAATTAATGTTAGTCACTCACCTGCTATGCAGTTCTCTGTTTCTACTAATATTGCAACGTTGCCTAAATTTAGAAATCGATAAGGAAGTGATGCGATTTTACCAAAGAAAAACAAGATGAGATCTTTGCCGCTCCCTTGATCGAACACAATCAAATTATATTGGCTGTGTATTAATTTTTCTCTTCAACAGCGCCAAGGACTGAACGAACAGTAAAAGGAAATATAAGACTTAGTAATAATAGGCTGTTTATTGACAATATTGACATCGGAAGGGGATATATGATACGATAATTCGATTATAGACGTGTGATGATACCGAGATGACATGCGCTCACGAATATGCCGATCATGAAACACAAGGAAACAATGCATTTTTAGGTTATCCACCGTCTTATAAAAGATTCAAGTTGGTAATCCTACCAAAATCCAATGTACAAGCTTTCAGTGGAGACTGAGTAAAATGTTCTTAGATTACTTACCAGACTCAGAGTTTGAGATAAGTAAAGATATATACTTAACAATGTGCTCTTTAACTAAAATTGAAATTGGAAAGCGCATAATTTCGTATGCGCAGTTTGTTTAGTTTTCTCTTACTAGCTATTCAATTCAAATATAGTACATTTAGGCGACGACCATGCGATTTTAGGCGTGCGTTAATAAATAAATTGGTTTCTGCCATAGCTTTTAACTGCAATATATAACCTGGGAAGTGTTGATAACTTCCATCATGGGTGTTGTCATTCAAATGGCGACACACTTACGATAGCTGCTGGTATAATGACAACTTACAGAAAGTAGCTACCATACTTTAATTTTTTCGGCACTGTGGCGGACTTGAACATGAAATGGCTAGCAAGCAAATTGACAAGTCTAAGTTTATTTAGAAAATATATTATATAATATTAAGGTCTAGATGTAAAAGTTCAACGACCATATAGAGTCGTTCCTGAAAAACTCTGTTTAACTTTTTATATTCACTTTTGATATTAATGTTAGTTTGAAGAGATGGATATCATTAGAAAATACTCCACTTAGTAAATCAATAACATGGCCTCAAAACAAAAAGAAGAAACGATGGAAATCGTTCAGGTAAAATTTGGTTGTGGTTGCTATTAGCTTCTGTGTAACATTCTGGCAAGGAAATACTATCACCTTCGACTTCTTCTCCGTCTTTTTGTTGAAAGATATATTCCAACATTTATAAAGTCAAATCTAAATAACTGTAAATATGGAATGAGAAGAAAACAGAATTTTACAAGAATGGTGTAAAGAAATATATATTTACCTTGAAAAATGAAGGGAAACATTAGATGCAATAGTCTCTTTGCAGGAATACATTTACTGTGTATCATTTTATGCCGATTTTTCTATTCAAATATTGTGTTTTTGATGTGGAATTGTTAATCTATTGATAACGGTTTTTTATTGCATAGTCTATCTAATTCTCTCTTGTATATGTTTATTTGAATATCCTCTAATTTTTGCATCTACGTTTAAGTTTTACGGCGTTTCAAATAGCGCCCACGTAGTGGACCATAAAACGACTTTTTAGTTTTCTTAAGGATCTTGCCTTTGGTCATTTTGGGAGGTTGATAAAACATGTGTAATTCAAATTAAGTTATTCAAATATTGTTGTTCTGAAGCGTATAGTATGGTACTATCAGGTGATTTTCTCAAATACAAAATTTAAAAGTGATGTTCAAGCCATTAAAACATCCTATGACAAGCAACATGGTGCTTTATGTCGCTGTCTTTCATACCTTCTATAATCATAAATAAAACATGAGCTGACGCTGTTTTTATTACAGTCTGTGGACTGAACGTGAAAAAACCTAATACTTCACTCATATTGCCAAATTAATAGCAAAATATTATTCTCAATTTGTCATTCCCGTCAACAGCGCCGAGAGTAAAGGCGGCACTTAAAGAAGATGCAATAAGTAGAAGAAAACTGATACATTAAGAAAATTGGCGAAAGCAGTCTCTAAAATCACGTTGACAATGGAGCCCAACGACTTGAAATATGCCAGTTTAATAAGATTATGTTGAGAAGACAAAACAGTGCAAAACTCCAAATAAGGCAGACTTCATGTTTCTAACTCGTATAAATTATCATGCACTTTGTAATGTCAAAGTAGACGCTGTATCATTTCCGCTTGTTCAGGACGTCGTCTCATGCTAGCAAATTAAAACTTTATGTTTATCTGTCTTCAACAATCAAGCATGAGAGTTGACGCTTTTACGACACAAAAATTAACACCCACAATGAAGTAAAAGCTCAAATTCATGGGGTTGGCCAACTTTGTACTCCGCATATCCATCCTGGCCATGTAAAACCATAAAACATAAACAATAAGGTCTGGAAATTAAAGTGTTTTTAATGACGATATACACAGGCGCCAAAAGCTAAATTCCGATAAAAACAGCCATTTTACCATTTTATTTTCTTGCAGACAAGTAATATTTATAATTTGATCCCAACGCCTTTTGCACAAAACAGGAAAAAATGTAGAGAGTAGGGTGTTCGCGAGTTTGGCTCAGGGCTGGTCGTTGCGATGTCAATGGAAAGGTTTATCGGCAATATAAAGTTTCTCAGGTGTTGAGAGGTAAGTAGTGTTAAAGATTTTTTATGTTCATGGTAGTCAGTGTATAATCTGTGTCAGCATGTAAATTAACAATCTGTTGCGTATACCTGGTATACAGTCTTAATGACTGCGCGTATGGCTAGTTATAGCGGTCAAGATATCAATATAGACTTGTGTTACCCACTTGATGTGTGTGCATTCAATTTTTCTACGCGCCGTGTGGCCTCAAGAGTCTAGAGGTCTGGAAGACTTAGGATCAGCTGACAGGTCAATTGTTACAGTTCTCCAAAAGGATCAGGCACTTGTTTGGTCGAGTTTTTTCCCCATGCGGTCATGGATTCAATAACACGTGCTGATATTACATTTATTGATCATGAGCAAACTTTTTTCTGTTTGGCTTTGGATTTTAGTGGGGAGTCACTGCATACATTATTCTTACATAGCTAACCCTCACCAAACATAGGCGGTACCGCAGAACCCTAATACTTGACAGTAATTGATGGCGAACACGCGGTAAAATTGGGATTGATGGCTTTACTAACAAGATGGGACCTCTGCAACTCTGCAAGGGTCTTTCGTATCCGCTCTCTCCTACAACGAATTATATTTCTTATTTAGGGGCGACCTGTTTATTTTCCTCGGGGACCTTGGAAGAGCTTTGAGGGAAAAAAATCAAGAGACTGGTTCTGCAGAAAATCATGGCGAGGATGATCTCAAAAAAGAATGTCGTATTCGTTCATTGTACTCACATAGGACGCACTATTTGTGTTCACATACCGACCGCATGTATAATGTGGTCAGAAAGAGAATTGATGCGGTCAACCATTGACCGCTACCACTCTAACACCTTTACGTGGACAACCGTGTGTGGAAACACGAATTTCTTTGCATGTCTGCGCACTGGGGTTTGTTTGCAGCGTGGCCATTCGAATTCCGGATTAAACTATTGACAATAGTTGGTTATGTGTGCGTTTACCTACATTATTGTTTCGTCAAATACAACAAATTGTAATATGTTTGTTTTCTGCTACAGCACGTGCATCTGAAACCAACAAAAAAGAAATAAAAATATTTTGTTTTGACTTGTGTGGGCATTTGTAAGTTAACTTATTACAAACAAACGCTCTTCTTCTGAAACGTTTTCATGTTTATGAAGTATTTTTAATGAAGGAAAATAAATACCTTTAGACTTTATTCCAATAAAATAATGGGGATGAAAAGCTTACGAAACACTGCTGTTCAATTTGTGAGCGTTTTTAGTCTTACACGATGCATTAGTGAGAACATCAATATAATGAATACGCACCTGTGTAAACATACCTCAGACGATATTTTTTTGCTGGTGGCATTTGGTCCCATACTATTGATATTTTATAAACGACTATGACTGTTACCAATCTGTAGATGCTATCTGAGTACTATGCAAAATAACGGTTCTAGCGCATACCTCTCTCTCTAAGCTTCCATTTCACTCAAGAGGCTCACAACACGCAACCACGCTATTTGCCAAAACTCCTGTCCCAAAAAAGGGGACAAAGAAAAAGTTAAATTAACTAAACTAGGGGGCACAATTGTGAGAACACCCTCCCTGTACTCTCTTCTGGCACAATAAATTACCTCCGTTTCTGGCTAAGCTTAAAGTTAAACAACGCAATCAAATGATTGTGAACAAACCTTAGCATCCACAAACAACTGCTTTCTTTGAGAATATAAGAACGCTTGATCTGTTTGTTTTTAAGAGTTTGTGTTTTTACTGAAACAGGCATGCTTAAAAGCGGTCTCAAACCGACAGTCTGACGACCATGAGCCACTCAGCTCTTCCACTAGAGCTATCTGAATATGTGTAAACCTTTTATATATTTTAGACAGCCTAGGAGGGTACAGAGAAAGCATGGCACTTGTAGATTTTTTAAGTAAAAGATAAAGAGAAAATTCTTTACAAATCGGCTATTAATTATGTTGGGATGTGGTTTTATGACCACTCGTTTTGATGACTATTGTTGTATTCTAATATATACGCAGCTACTTAGCTAGCAGTCACTGGTCAGGGTCATCCCCATAGTATGAATACTCGTTTTAATCGCAGTGAATAGATACGCAGCTAGCTGCCGAACGATTGCGGGTCAAGGGCCATAACTGCTACTCGTGCCATTCTAATAGTGGGTTGTCAAATAAATCGAAAATCATAGGCTATTATCTTTTGCTAAAAAAGTATTTTGTTTTGTTTCAATTGTTCAATAATTACCTTAAACTCGGAAAAGGATTGTGGACATCTAGCAAGAAATCTATATTGTCTTATTTGAACAGGCTTTCTTAACTAAGTGCCGTGGCTCAATAAGTTGATGTAGGCATTCAGCCACGAAGACCAGGGTTAAATCCACACGCGGAAGGTCGCCTCCCGTATTCACACACGTGAGCTAATGGTGTAGCGATGTCTGTCTGTCTGTCTGTTTACACGATAACTAAAAAAACCCCCGACTGAATGGACTCCTATCAGATTTGATAGACAGGCACTGTATGCTAATTTCAAGAACTGATTAGATTTTGGTTAGTGTGGCTTGCATATAAATGAAGTTATGAACTATAGTTTTTTTTCATATAATGGTTTCCTATGGAGACAGTAATGAAAGTGTCGACATATGTATCAAGAAATACTTCACAAAATTTTATGAAACTTTTCACAGATGACAATCTCGGAATATTTTGATGAGACTGTGAGTGTCATGTCAATTATCTTAATATTTGCATATTCAATGAACTTGTGTAATTAGCGATACAACTCCAAAATTCCTACGCTAAATTTGATGATACCTACTACAGATATTGATTTAATAGATATTCAACTGTACTGAGAAGCATTGGGCAGTGTCAAGTTAATAAATAGCTCATTTCCATTTTAATGAAGTTTTGTAACTAGTCATATAACTCCAAAATAACTGCAGCAAATTTGTTGAAATCTGCTGCAGATACTGATGCGCTCAAAGTCGTCCATGTACTCTTAGGAGTAGACGCCTTTGCGGCGCAAGAGGGCACATCGCTCTTCGCAGGGCTCATACTTTGCTGTTATACAGAAGGCCTCTGGCGGATGACCGTCACAGGTTGTCTAAGGAGGTCAACAGAAACTGGGCACAGTCAATGAACCAGAGCTGCCTAAGTTAGAAGGAGATGTATTTTTGGTATTATTGGGGACGCGGATGATCCTGCCCTGTACTTTCGAGATGGGCTGCATCAGGAGATGGTATTGCTCAGCAGATGATTCATGGTCAGGCTTCCCTGTCTCTTAACTTTACCAATCTGGGAAAGAGGATGGGGGCATCTACCGCTCTGAAGGTCTTGTCCAGCCCGTCCTTGATTGGATATTTGGTCGGTCTTTGAGGGTATTTCTCTACAGGAAACAAAGCTGAGTGAAGTGTCAAGCGGAGGCTGCTGTCATCCTTGTTTTTCACGTTAATGACTGCCTTCTTTTTTCTGAAAGTTGCTGGTAGTGGGATGTAAGAGCCGCCTCTCAGGGGCTGGTATTGTGCAATGTCCAGCCAGAGGGTGGTAACTATATCACCCACCCAGCCTGAGACCCCTTGTGTCCACTTTTCCAATGTCTCTAGGAGAGTTAGGAAGACTTCGTCTGGCGCCTTTTCAATCTCCCTGGCCTGTAGAAGTACCTCTTGCATGTTGTAGAACACAACCTCTGAGTGATCTTAGTTACCATCTTGTTTGTCTAGCCTAAGGTGGACGTTCAGCGCCGACTGAAACTTCAGGTTCTTCAGTTCCTAGTTCTGAACTGCGTGATGTGTGTGGGGGAAGTTGAGATCCTAACCCTCGGCCATAACTTTATCTATGCACCACCTCCTTAATTTTATGCCTTTCCCATCAACCTCTCAATGGAGATAAAATGTCCCACGTGATTAAAAATCGTTTTTATGCATTTCCAGCAATTTCCTTGCAAGGTCCCTCTTCTGTCGGTGCAGAAGCATCATAAACATATTTTTGTACCCATACCTCCCGCAAAGGGATAATTTATTTTATAACCCCTTTCTGCAGACATAGGCCTAACATGACTTCGTGCACGAACCGCCTCTTGACCTTAAAGTTGTGAATGCCTCAGTACTCCCCCATGCACTTGCGACCGCAGAACTCCATCGAGCTCAGCTTAAGCCGCTGGCGTGCATTCTTTGGAATGTTCACGCTTACTTTATATCATTATACGCATTATGACCTATGTTTAAAAGGATTTTGCGTGTTGGGTCTCAACCGGCAGTATGTGAGCACTACGGGGTGAAATAGCTTAAAGAGGGTTTGCGTTCTCACTGTAATTCAAGAACCGGTAGTCTACTGCTTTCCCCCATTGTTTTTGGGAATTATGAGATTGCTTGTTGTGAGCCTCCTGAGTGAAATGGAGGCTTAGAGAGGGAGGTGTGCGCTAGAACCGGTAATTTGCATACTACTTATCTGTTATGCCAACATACGTATTTTGGTTCTTTGTTGCCGGGTGAATTCTTGTAAATGTTTGTAATTTTAACTTAATTACAATAAAAAGCGCATATAATAAAATTAAAAAACAACAAATTTTACCTCTTAGGTTCATTGATGATTGTCTGCTTTCGAGAACACATGCATTCTATTTTAACTAGCTCTGCATACGTAGCTTTTGTTCAACAAGTGTAATAGTGTGCTGATGCGTAAGTAGTTTTCAATTTCATGTAATTTTGAGTAAATCAAATGCGTCCAAGAAAGACACTGTGAGTTGTAGATCTGAACACCTTTATTCCAATTTTTTGTGACCACTTTTAACTACATTTAAAATATATTACAATTATCAATGGGTATCGCCTCATCAATTTTCTACTCAATTACTTTACAACAGCCTATTTAAAATTAATGGAACAACCATCGTTACAATTATTTGAACCCAATTTAAAGCTATGCCAATCATTATCCGTTTTTAGTCACGTGATGTTCGGTTGCAAATGGAATGAAAGCCTGGAACTTTGTTTTCCTTCTTATGTTTTACACCAATGTGCTGATTCATGCAATACCTAGACAATCATTTTTCATTATCTGATAGTGGGAGGAGTTCTAAGAAAAGTATATGATGCATGGTAGCTTTTATCATCAGCATTCCACCGTTTGCGCACATAGGAAGCTGCTTTGTCGAAGTGTAAGTCAATATCTATCCTACGTCTTATTTCGTTTCATTTCGATATAAACCACACAGTCACTGCTATAACTTCATCAATATAGTTCCGGAAGTCTAATTTGGTATACTTTATCTTCTTTAGCTTGAACCGTGGCACGTTTAAACTGGTCCACAGAGATCTACACTGGCCTCGTTAATTCTTCAGGACTGCATTTGACGTGAATGCTGAGACGTATTACTCTTATCAGAACGTGGATACTTTTGCGCGTTACATCACTTACTAGGGGCAGTCATCAACAGCATCGTCGAAGGTGAGTTTAAAAGTTTGGGGAAGTTCCTTTCCTTTGTTTTTTTTATTTTAATGCAAGATGCGACACCCTAACTGACGATAACAAGGCTTCCAATCAACTGTGATCGTGAGATACAACATTCTTTGTAAACATGATAGTACCACCGACAGAAATTTTAATCTTTGCTGCACACACTGAATTGACAAAATATCGATGGGAAGATTTTGCAAAGTGTTGGCCAAGCTAGGACAGAGAATAAGAACAGACACGCAGACTTTCCACTCTTTGTTCAATTCAATTCTTCTATGCTAGATTTTTGCAGAAACAAATAATTGTGGCTCGTACCATGGTTGCAGCGTACCCTTTCTACACAATTACTGATTTATTGCAACAGCTTTAACATACGATTTGTTGGCAACACCCATCCCTGCAATTCTTTGAACCCTTCTCCATTTATAAAGTTCTTCTGATATGCCCGTCCCGCCAATGCTTTGGACCCTTGCAAATTCAAAGTACTGCCAGTCATTTCCCATGTGATGTGAGAACGCCGACAGAAAGCGAGCTAAGTACCTTTACATGAGAAAAAGTGCCGCCAGGAAATTTCCGGTTTACCATCTGCGGTCCAAAAGGATGCCTGAGTGGACATTTTTTTCCGCGAAGCAGATTTCATAACTGAGAGCGAACATTTACGACGGCGAACATTGTATCAATTTATTTTCAATAGAATATCGATCGAAAGCTGCGCGCGTGCCGCTTGTGTGTTCAGGTCATGTCTTGACTATTTCCACAATAACACCTATATGTACGATATATACGATAACGACGTATCCGTTGGTTTTTAGTACCAAATGAAATCGACGACATTATTTTCAGTTTTGGTGCTACTTTGATGTTTCAGCAAATTTTGGCACACTTTGCCCAAGTTTGGCGCCTTTTTGAGCTGGGAACGACATGCGAATGAACAGAACAACAATTTATCAATTTCTGATAAAAGAATATCGATCGATAACGTTCACTACACGATTACAGTGAAGACTCTGCGCCGCATCGCCTCTGTTGTGATACTTTTTCAATTTATTACAATTTTCGTCGTTCATACTCACCCAAATTTCGTGTGAATTACAATAACTTTACAGGTATTTGGTGTGTACAACTTAGGAGACGCTTACTGATTAAAATTTAAAATGTGTCAATTTGAGATCCTTGTTCTGCACATGAAAACGCCGTCAGATCGCCATTTTATTGAGGGCAGGAGCCTATTTCAATGATCGGAATAAATACAATGCAAATCAAATAAGTTTCGTCAATAAATTCAAAAATCTAAAACGACAGAAATGTTGTATGTCAATTGAAGGATCACCGTGAAAATTTTTACCGTCAATGGTTGAGAGAGGAATTTGGACCTGTGAGAAGTGTGCAATCTGTTCGGTACATTGGGCGCCATTGTTTTCTATGGGAGCTCGAGTTTATTCGCAACATCGTAAAATGAAATATACATCTGAAAACAACCGTTGCTTTAACTTTTTCATTTCGCCGTTCCTACAGTATTTGAGATTACACATCTCATAAAGGTTAACTAAAACTCTATCGTTTTAATATTTTAGGTTTCCCTCTTATGTTTATGAATTGACGAGTTGGCGATCCTTTGTGCTGTTAGCTGTGTTTTCACCTATTTTTGCATGTGACTTAGGCCTATAGCGCTCAGAGAATTTTTGAATTCCTTCGTGAAATTCTTGCCAAAATATCATAATGGAAAGGGAAGCATATAAGTGAAATAGGATATGCAACTAATTTTCATCGATATTAGCTGTGCATTACGCGGAAGGTGGATTCGACTCTGTTCGCTTACTCGACGTATGTGTGGCGAAAAGTTGGGACGCTATTATTGCTCAAAACGGGGTACCTTTTGACCGCAGTGACCCGACTGTTTCTTCACATAAATCAGCGAAATGGCAGGTTAACCGATGGCGTCGAGCAATCAAGTACGGTTTCCCTCAGTTACTGAGAGGAGAAGTTCATGAAGGCGCTAATTGGTCCTCGTTAATAGGGATTAGCTGATACACAAAACCTTGTTCTAGATCAATTGCGCTCTTTTTTACACTCGACAGTTCTCGTGTAGCAATTATCTTTTGATATGCATGCTATCAATGTTTGATATGTATGCTGTAGAATTTTTGATTGGTTAATTTTATCCTAATTTACACATTTGCTTGCATCGTGCGGTCACATGCGCTAATCAACGATGTTCTCTCTCCAACCGAAGCGACGAGGACTGCCATTATCAAGTCCTAGATCTTCCGCTTGTTTCTTCAACAAGGTTACCTGGTGCTGTAGCTTATAAACTTAAATTCAGCAAACACAGAAGGCCACATGCACCTACTTTGCTCGACCTGTATGCCGATAATTCATTTTATATTATGTACTTCTTCATCCTATATTTAATGCTGCCAATGATCGAACGTGATTGCAAAGGTTGAAATCCTAAGCAGAGTCGTTCAATACAGTTTTATTGTAGGTCTGTGTCCAAGGCAACGTGAATATGCGCTTGCTGTGTAAATCGAAAACACCTCAGGAAAATCTTTCTAATGTAACGGACGCAAGATACAGTTATCGCATTAGTAATGCTCGCTAATATTAAAGTAATGTGATGATTTCAGTCAAGACAAAGACAGTTCAAGTTCACTCGCTAAACGATAAAAATGAGTTGAGATTCACGGTACAGGAAACTATTTAAAATTTGCTCGCATTTGCATTCATGCCCTTTCAGGCGTACAAACATACATTTTTTCATTATTACTCAAACAATAAATCAATGAAAACATTTTCGTTGCTATATACACCACAGACGGAATGCTCGTGAAAAATGATCCTTGTATAATTAAATATTGTGTCTTGAACCGACGGTTGGCAGGGAGAGGATTTAGTTTGAAAGCCACAGTCCTTCAACATTCTTTTCAGCAGCGGGCAGACTGTGGTACTACCAAGAGACTTTGAAATGTAGCGATTTTGTCAGGTATTAATACGTGTGTCAACAAACAATCCCTGTACTTGTTAGAATGTTTTGCCTGTTTTAGATTAGCGAGGGTACAAAGCCCTCCTGATGCCATTCTGGCAGTTTGTGTGCAGTGTTCTCTCAAAGGAGTTTTAGCCAATCGGGCCCTATATCTTTTATTTTTGCCGACATCTTATCAATCACTCCAGCTTTTGCCAATACAAATTTTGACGTGGGCACTATCCGATTCAGGCCCCGAGAACCGGATAGCCACCGCGTCTACGAATATCCAGAGTGAACGAGGGCGATAAAACTACAAAGAATGCTTCGGATAAGTTAAGGATGGCAAGAACGCAACCAAATTATCTCCACTTTATCCCAAATTCTATATATTTGGTTCTTCTAAATATTTCTCTGCACTTCCAACTGGTCAGTCCACAACGACTGGATTTTCGGTAGTTGAGAACGGGGACACCAAACGATGTGTCCATTGTCCATTGAGTTGAAACGGATACTAACAAACTATTAAAAGTGCATGTTATGTTGTAAAATACCAAAGTCACCATTTTTGGTCGAAAATGAAAAGAAATGCGTTGCGACACACCATAATTTCGAGTATTTTAAGCCCCTACAGTCCCTCAAACCACCGCCATACATAGAGCGCTCGCGTATGTCCGTACGCTCTAAGCTGACATTGTATAGACTAGTATGCATTATACGTCAGCGACGAGTGCTACGTTTGCGATCGTGTCGATCGGTACGACGGTATGACATATATCTATGGTCCAGTTCAAGTGACTTGAATGACTACAAAACTGATGTTTTCTCCGTTGTTATGGACAAGGGTCCGGCGTTCACAGGTGCAGAACATTTTGGCCAATGGATCATAAGACTAAAACAAAAACTGAGCAACTTCGCCTGTTTGTAAGCGTTAGCGTTTCCGGGGACAAGGATTCGCTCCGCCCGTACCCCGGCCTGTACCTCGAGCGTGTAGTCTTCATTGCTGTGCTTCTTTGTCAGTTTTTAAGGTATTTTGAGCCTATGTCAAGGCGATCTTTAACCGCTAATTCGCTAGGGTGGGTGAATATTAGGAAAAAAGGGAGAAATTAATTAGTTAGGAAATGTAACATTAGCACAGATCTTGCAGCATTAGTCTGGATGACAAACTTTCAGAATCCCGAGGGTTGATTTGAGAGTTCGAATATCTGTTCCTAAGGTGCAATTTAGCTCTAGTATGGAGATTGTTGAGGATGCCAAGATGAAGTTATACAGCTGTTGCATAATGTATGCATGCTGAAATGTTTCAGCATTGTATTCTTATTTGTCGCTGTTAATGTGTTCCCAATAGATGTCAACTTTTGTAAGTTCATTGACCTCATTCAGACCAGGTAAATGATGTTTAAATTTGAAGATGAGTTTTGTTTAGGCTACCTGCCTTATTTTTGCTAAAACACGTTTCTGTCTTTTATCATTGGTCTTACCGTTTGACATTTAGTATTCGGAATACCCTCATTAGTATCTGATAAGAGATAAAAGCAAAAATGAATAATGAAGCTATATCTGCCGCTGCTTATCGAATCAAGACCCCTTATCTCGAAGAAAATGTACCCCGCAAGATGAAGTCTAGGGGAATGCAAGGTTTACTGACTGATTTTGAAAATATATAACCAAATTGTTTGTTAATTTCAATTTGTTATGAACAATATTTAGTTTTAAAACATTAATAGAATTACATTACAGTGGAAATAATAGCTGTTCGTTATTCAGCAAATGGCATGATTTGAAAATTTTCCCAAAATCCATACTTACGTTATTTCCACTTAAAACATTCGAGCTGTCATCCCCAACTACGAAAGCCCCTCTTAACAATTTTTGCTCCATTCTTTCCTTATCCTAACTAAAACAAACTCCATCTTTACTTCAGGTCGTTTCAAATTCACCTGCTTGCGACAGATTGCAATTTCCTCTCCCGCTAATGAAGACATTAACGGAGGAAAAATCTTGTTCGTCCAATAGCCTGTTCCACACCCATTTGCACAGAAACACTACTCTTCTGCACGCAAAACATGAAAGTGCTTACGGACAGTCAACAGAAAAGTTGGAAAAACCTATTTGTGTACCAGCTATTATAATCCGTATTGAGATCAAACAGATTCCGTTAATTCAATTTCCTTTAGTCCAACAGCTCCCCATGGATGCTCGTTGACAAAAAATATATTATATACCTTTTAATTACAAGTTCTGTTTTACAAGCATATGACACTCACAAGTATGTTTTGTTGAAATTTCTTCAAAGAAAACAAAACAAATTTGACCTTACAATTACCTTCTTATGCCGTGACACGATTGTATGTAGGCATACCGCCTACATAGGTTGTTAGTATTTATTGTCACAAGGCCTACAATTTGGCGAAGTATGTTTAAAAATGTATCAAAGTGCCTTCTTTGGTTTAAGATCACCCTGAAGCTTTAAATTTTGTGAATTCTCTTGAAAAGTGCATCGTCAAAGCTGTACAAAAGTAGTGTAAAACTTTGAGATGTAGCTGGTAAAACAAGATGTTCTACTTTAGGATATCAAGCCAGTTTGAAGAAATCTGCATTAGCTTATCTGCTAGAGCTATGCAAGACTGTTATAAAGCAATTCCAGAAAAGATAAGCATTATGAACATTTACTTTGTTTGGGTTACATAGCTCCCAGTGAAGTTTTATTTTTACATCAATCTTACAATCTGACTGTAAAATTAGCTAGAGTCTTGTTTGATAGAAAAATAAAAATATCATCATGTTTTTCAGAAACTTCTTGCTTTTACGAATATTGCTACGCAGTATAAACGTGGCAACCGAAGATATTTCAACAAACATTCTGGCTACACCAAGTCCGCCAGTTATGTAAAACTATATGCTTTGCCATAAGTAATTCTCAGTCCCTACTGATTCAATTCCAGAAGCAGCCACATTGAGCTTAACATTGACATCTGTCACAGTTTTTACCCTCTCATCATGCTTTATACCTCCTCTCTTTTTCCCAATCATTAACATTTTCTGTTGCAGAAGATACCTCTAATTATCGCTCAGTCTTAGGCTTGGCTATGCCTGTAATTGAGCAAATTACTCTCATGTGAACACTGTAGAAATATAATATAACATAAAGGCTATTTCCAGCTCCTAAAGCAGTAACACAATAACTGTGACAAAATAGTCAAATGTTTGAAATTACACAGCAATACTAGTAAGATTACTCAGACTAGTTAGCAGACCTTTTAACTTCTGCTGCCTAGCCCAACAACACATCAAAATAGCTGCAAAATGGGCTAAAATATCAATACCTTTAGTGTGAGTTTGGCGTTGGTGATTTGATGTGGTGTTCCGTATTAGGATGATTGGAATATCAAACAGAGCTAATGTTTGTATCTTTTTCCATAGTATGTGAAATTCAATTTTATGCAGTTACAAATGTTCCCATTAAATATATTTCCCCTGAATAAGAGTAACTTCAATGATGATAGTGTTGAACGTCGCTAAAATGCATCCACATAAGGGTTAGCAAAAAGGAGAAACCAAATTTCAGATATAAAAGTCTTAAAAATCCGTAATAAAACAAAGTAATTACAGCAATGAGAAAATGCAAGAATAAAAGTTTAGAAAGGGAATATTAAAAGGGTATGCTTTCAGCAAAAGTTGAAAAACATTCACATTGTAGTAACGAGAAGTAGGGCATTCTACAAAATCGGAGAAGCGGCACTCAAGCCCTATCGTCATTATTTTGAGTCATGATGGTTGCTTCAGGTTTAAAATGGTTAGAACATAGAATAAACCTCAGGACATAGAGGTTGTGAGATGCAGTGAGACAGGGTAGACCTCCGAAAAGAGGGTATTTAAATGTGACGATGAAAGGCTACGCTTGTTAGTTATATATTGATATTGTAACCGGTATACCTCCTCTAACAGTAGTGTGATGTGAATGAAAACGACGTGTCATGTAAATAGATTATACAATTATATAATAGAAGAGAACAAAATTTTGTATTTGCATGTCGGCTTATAGGTCAGTTGCATAAAGAAATTCACAATTAATTCTGCATGAGAACTTGAAAGGCTTAGCATTACCTCGCTATATAAAGTGATATATAATGATGCATGAGAACTTTAAAGGCTTGGCATTACCTCGCTATATAAAGTGATATATAATGATATTGAAGCAGTGAAAACTTTTAAGCATACTAACTTTTATGCCCAATGGTGTCTTTGATTTAAGCAGTCATCATTTATTGGATGCCGAGCAGATATTGTTACTTTTGACAAAAAGTATGATACTTATACATTGGTCCTTCTATATCACGACAATCTGCGTCTGTGCCATCAATTTTGGTGCGTCCACGCTTCTTTTGCATCGATGTTTGATATGCTCGTCAATGTAACAAAAAACAAGCGGGCATCATTTCTCCAGTGATCAAAATTTTGCATAACGTGAAAGTCTCGTAAACATCAGCTATAATCATTACAGTCTGAGTAAATAGATGTTCATTCATGCAAGGTGGTCCCAAATTAAATTCTTTTGTTTTACGACACCGTTGACTGAGGTAAATATAGTGTCCATTGTTGTCATTATAATCTTTGTGTTTGTGTGAGTGAGTGTGTGTATGTGTGTGCCTGCGTGCTCCAATATGTCCGTTGCTCTGTGAACCCGGGGAGATTTTAGACTTTTCTACAGAAATGATGGTTTTATGCTACTTATTTCAATACTCAATGCATAGAATTTGAAAGTGGATAGGTACATAGTTCTACTAAAAATAAGTGATGTTGAAAGTTTGACGACCATGATATACCGATTGTTTGTTCATTTGCACATTTTCTTATTTCTATTTTATACAATGCATTTCTTTATTTTACATTAAATTTTCTCAGATTTAGTGGTCTTCACTATTTGAACATTAGATCGACATAATGGCTTCGCTCTTGAAAATAAAGAAGATTGGAAAAAGAAAAGGTAAAGTTTATAATCACAAGCAACTGAGACAAAAATTTCTAAGCCTAGGCAAGGGAAGGCGACCAACAAAAAGTCACGGATAGTTATAACGTTTATGATTTCAGTATCACTTGTTCGGCAGTTGGTGCAGCAAAAGTAATACACATATCGGGACTACAGAAACATTTGTTTTCTAAACAATAGCAGAAATTCGCGACCGCCAATAAATGAGACAATGATTTAAGGTAGATGAAAGATTACAATCGGAATATGGGTCGCAGCTTAGTAGGTACAAGCGATTAAATAAACTTATTAACAAAGACACGTGCACACTATTAAAACAGCCAGAGGTAGTTCACAATTGATGTTTACTGATGTATACAATGTACTTTAAAAAGACTTATTCCAACGTCAGAAGAGAAGTTCTGTCGATAAGATTGCCATACTACTGCTGCTTGACTAATGTAATTCGAATTTAAGACCACCGTTATTAGACAAGTGTCCTTAATAAACATTGTTCTTGCTGAAAGAGTATTTGGTTGCCACTGGTTACAATTATCGCCTTTCTAAGATTCATTTTGGTATTCTATTCGTCAGTGGTTCCTTATACCTATAATATTTGATCCATATCCACAGTAATGAGTGAATGACATTTGCATAATGACACACAAACAAGTCGAACTTTGCACAAGTCTTGTTATGGTAATTTGATACCTTTGAAGCTACTTAACAGTTGTCTTGGGCACTGTATCAACACCCGTGTAAACATGAAAGTTCATGATCTTTTGAGAGTAGTTTTCCTCTTTCCATCTACTCTTCAACCAGGAACAGCACAAAACAACAACGAACTTAAAGAGCCGTTGGCATCCATGATGGGAATAGTACGTGGTGATCATTTGGCTGTCAGGACGAAACTTCACCTACACCAACACCTACACCACGTTCTTGCATTAGAAGACATAACTGATCCAAATAAGAAGAGTATCGACGTAATTGAATACAATCACTCCTTGCTGCGGAAAGTTGTGAAATCGAAGTTTTCAATAAAAAAAGACGAAATATGGTTCAGAATTGAGGATATTTCACTTAAGTCTTCTGACGAAATCGAAAGAGCTATAAAGAAAGCTGAGACACAGATTGATTTTAAATCTTATTCTCAAACATGTGAAAACACCTGCGAAAATTTTATCTACTGGTGCTTTTCAGAAACCATTTACAGGCACCCTGTTTCCAATATGTATGATATAAAACGCGGTGATCATATTATTCAATGTGGGGTTGTCGATAGGCACATGCTAGCTTATGAAGATGGTTCACCACACAGACCATTGGAAGTCATTCAATACTCTTCGGAAAAGGTGAACAAAAGTGAAATATCGTTTAATCCTGGTAAGCAGTCGGCTTTGAAAGTAGTGTATCCGGAAAATTGCATGATGGATGGAATTTTCAATGATGCAAACAAAGCAGTAGTTCTTAGAAAAGCAGAAAGCCAAATCAGTTTTACAAAGTATTCTTCAGAGAGAAATAATGACGAGCATTTCGTCAACTGGTGTAAGACAGAAACTGGTCACAAAGAACGAGTGAATAAGATGTCAGATATTAAACTTGGGGACCATATCATTTACGTAGGCGCTTTGTCGATTGACCATCATTATCTCGCTGTTGAAAATGGCAAAGAGAGCTGTGACACAATACGTGTTATACAATATAAAGTAAATAAAGTCGTTGAAGAGGATGTCAAACTAAGTACAAATGGAAGTCGGTTATACCGCTTTGTAGACGATGACAATGATCTCATTCATCATGATGTTAAGGAAATTATTTCTCAGGCTAAACGACAACTTGGTGAAAAACATTATTGTGACGAAGCTAACGACAATGAGCATTTTGTTTATTGGTGTAAAACAAGAGCCGAACACAGAGAACGTATTTCCAACCTCGAGCAACTTAGAGATGGCGATCATCTAATCATTAGGAAGTATAGAGGTCTGAAAGAACATCATTCGTTGGTTGTTGAGAATGAGTTTAGAGAAAAGGAGATTATTTATTACGACTCAAACAAGGTTTCGAAGGATAGGCTGTCTGTTGACCCCTCAAAACAATATGTATATCGCTCGTACAGAAACCCCTATGATACAGCCCCCCTACTAGGAAAGGAGAAATTTGGCCAGAAGGCAAGGGGAGAAATTGGCAAGAGCTTATATTGCATCGGAAACAATGAAAACATACATTTTGTGAAGTGGTGCATGATAAACACAGAAATTGTTGAGGAAGTTAATGAAATTGACGAAATATTTGCAGATAACTTGTTTATTCTGTTAAATAGAACTAAAGATGAGCACAAACTTTACCTTGCTACTGGAAATGGCCATAACAATAAAATTGATGCAATATGTATGTCCAAATATCCACAGAGCCAAACAACTGACCAAGCTGTCAATGTTAATCCCGAAGATCAAATATTTCTAGTCCCGTACTGCTTTGAAGAACATCCTTCATCTGATATAATGTACAATTTAGAAAGCAACATGAAAAGTGGGCAGTCTGTATACGGCTCTCTGTTTGTCGAGATGATGCACTTAATGAAACCTGATCTTACAAGAATTAAACCTGTTACGAGGGTTGCAGATATAAAAAAGGCTGACCACTTAATGCGATGTCGCTTAGGAGGTCTTTACTACCATCACTTATTGGCTGTTGAAGATGGTTCGCCTGGCAGGAAGCTAAAAGTAATTCACTTCAGTAACTCTAAAGGAGGAAAGCTTAGGATTAAAATAAAAGAAGAAGAGGTTGAAATTGACAAAAAAACTGGGCACTATTTCATTGTTCTGTACGACGTTTGCGATACTGCTGACACAGTGATTAAAAGGGCGAGAGAAAGCATAGGCCAAAAAGGTTATTCGCTTGAGAGCAATAACTGTGAACACTTTGTTACCAAATGTAAGATTGGTTCTAAGCAATGCGATCAACTTAATTACGGGGGCAGAAGAGTTGTAGCAGCACTAGGAGGACAGAGTATCGACGCCTTAAAAAAGCAATTAATAGTTACGCCTTTGAAAACCTCCGCTGGTGTTGTGGCAGAACCAGCATTACTCCATATCATTATAAAGGCCGCGGCTAAAGGTCTCAATCCCACAGCCACGGGGATTCGGACTGTTGCTGCCTCAAGCGGTATTGCAGCAGGCGCAGCTGTCCTTTCAGAAGGTGCTTTTTTAGCACATGATGCAATAAAAGTGGAGAAAAAAATAAATCAAGTCCGTAACTCGCACCAGGAGAAACATGACATTTTCACACGGCAGTGTCAAATTGGAGGGGCATTTGTAGGTGGAGTAGGAGGGACTGTTGGAGGAGGAGTGATAGGTCAGATTTTAATACCAGTACCAGTGTTGGGATTTGTCGTTGGCGGTGCAGTTGGAGGAATTGTGGGGAGGCTTGCCGCAATGGGTGCAGGTACGGGCATAGGCCATGTAGCGTACAAACCAAATGGGATCGATATATACATGGATTTTCTTCGCTCCGTGAGAAGAAATAGAATTCTGCATCAGTGAAAGTTCAGTAGTCTCAAGCTAGATTGCAATCGCTCTTTATGTGGTAAATCTGTTGTCACCATTATTGCTCATTTTTCCTACCGACAAGCCTGAGTGCATCTAATGTTGACAGACCTAAAATGAAAAACTATTGAGAAAACAACGTAATATAATACAGAAACTAATTAGGACAATGTGAACCATACCTCGACTTATTTTATAATTGGAATTCTCCAAACATAATAGTTGGTCGCAAGTTGCATTCATTAAACAGTACAAGAATCTGACGGAGTATCACACAAAATCTTCATTAGAAAATTATGTCGTAATTTAGTAAGCTATCGAAAATACTAGTTCAGTTTTACGAAATTTGTACACTTTACAGAGTAATAGTTAGTATTCACATAATAAGTTGCCTCAAAACACGACTTTTTTCGAGTTCTTCTCTTTCGTGTGGAACTGAAGCTAACGTTTCAAAGTCAATTTTTTAGCTAGCACAATTTAGAACAAAGCCGCTTACATAAACTTTCAAACTGGAGGGTATTATACTATGACTTTTGAAAGGCCAATCGCACTAAAATTTCGCAGCTGCTTGAGTGATATACTGTAAATGTGATAATGTTTGTTATTATTTTATTTTGTCAATCATCAAGTAACACAAGATTCATGAACATAAATGCCACCGAGCGTGCTTGGAATGAATAAAGAGATTGTTTTAGTTGTTGTGCTTATTGTAAAAAACAGAAGTGCTTTTGTATGTTGTAACCTGGATTGAATGATATGAAATAGTTTGAATTAAACCATGGCTCTTTCGTGGATGGGTATTGGCTCATCATTTTAATTCCATTTTAAGTTGAAACTTGAAAAGACGACAAGCTTGAATACCGTTAAAAGAATGTACTCACAGATATTTCTACTGGAAGCTACAGTAATTGACAAATACTCTATGAAGTTGACTCTGTTCTTCCAATAACCTGGCGCTTGTTGATCTTAGTGTTATAGTGTCAGGAATGAGAGAACGATTTCCATTTCATTGAAATGTAAAATCATCTTTTATTATATCCCACATGCCTCTACACATGATGGAGTCTTCGAAAATGTCGACTTTACATGTGATTAAACACTCTACTGGCTGGATAGTAGATTGAACATATATTATTTTTTGTGCTATCATAATGATATCTAAGCTGTGTTAATAGATAATTAAAGTAATTATAAAGAACAGTGGACCTAGTAATATACACCAAATACAACATACTATGCTATTGTATAGAATATACTATTCTATTGTGTACTATATCCACTGTTCTGGTGACTTACCATTATTATTTTCTGCTTGCGTATCTGCGGTAACACTTTATGTACTTCTGTGTTTGGTAGTTGGTTTTGTATAAAATAATGTAATTGGCATTTTAACTTGGAGTGACTTTACATAACAATTATCAGATATGTAGTTAGTGTTTAACTGTAGTTGATACAAAATTTTGTCTTGACCAAAAGTTTGCTTTTGTTCTTTGGCAGACATGAGGATTCATTCAAGTGTTATATTTAGAGTCTTTATTATTGACGATTATTTGTATTGATACTTCAGTGATATATTTAGAGTCTGTATTATTCAAGATTATTTGTATTGTTACTTCAGTGTTATATTAAGAGTCTGTATTATTCAAGATTATTTGTATTGATACTTCAGTGTTATATTTAGAGTCTGTATTATTCAAGATTATTTGTATTGTTACTGCAGTGTTATATTTAGAGTCTGTATTATTGACGATTTTTTGTATTGTTACTTCAGTGTTATATTTAGAGTCTGTATTATTCAAGATTATTTGTATTGATACTTCAGTGATATATTTAGAGTCTGTATTATTCACGATTATTTGTATTGTTACTTCAGTGTTACATTTAGAGTCTGTATTATTCAAGATTATTTGTATTGATACTTCAGTGTTATATTTAGAGTCTGTATTATTCAAGATTATTTATATTGTTACTGCAGTGTTATATTTAGAGTTTGTATTATTGACGATTTTTTGTATTGTTACTTCAGTGTTATATTTAGAGTCTGTATTATTAACGATTATTTGTATTGTTACTTCAGTGTTATATTTAGCGTCTGTATTATTCAAGATTATTTGTATTGATACTTCAGTGTTATATTTAGAGTCTGTATTATTCATGATTATTTGTATGGTTACTTCAGTGTTATATTTAGAGTCTGTATTATTCAAGATTATTTGTATTGTTACTTCAGTGTTATATTTAGAGTTTGTATTATTCAAGATTATTTGTATTGTTACTTCAGTGTTATATTAAGAGTCTGTATTATTGACGATTATTTGTATTGTTACTTCAGTGTTATATTAAGAGTCTGTATTATGGACGATTATTTGTATTGTTACTTCAGTGTTATATTAAGAGTCTGTATTATTGACTATCATTTGTATTGTTACTTCAGTGTTATATTTAGAGTCTGTATTATTCAAGATTATTTGTATTGTTACTTCAGTTTTATATTTAGAGTTTGTATTATTCAAGATTATTTGTATTATTACTTCAGTGTTATATTTAGAGTTTGTATTATTCAAGATTATTTGTATTGTTACTTCAGTGTTGTATTTAGAGTTTGTATTATTCAAGATTATTTGTATTGTTACTTCAGTGTTATATTTAGAGTCTGTATTATTCAAGATTATTTGTATTGTTACTTCAGTGTTACATTTAGAGTTTGTATTATTCAAGATTATTTGTATTGTTGCTTCAGTGTTAGAGTCTGTATTATTGACGATTATTTGTATTGTTACTTCAGTGTTATATTTAGAGTCTGTTATATTGACGATTATTTGTATTGTTACTTCAGTGTTATATTTAGAGTTTGTATTATTCAAGATTATTTGTATTTTACTTCCTGACCTAGATGATTTGATAAATATCACTGAAAACAGAGAATTACACGTTTGTGAAGTCATTTCCAACCAAAGAAATTGTATTATTACCTTACGTAGGACACTTTGCCTGGACAGGTTATTAAAAAGAATGATTATACATGTCTCACTGAAAATACAGTCATTTCCCTCACAAGAGGAGACTGTACGGACGCTATTATTTTTTCAATAAAAATGAAACCATTTTCTCTTTCAATAAACTTAAAAACAAGGCTGTTATCTCTTGTTAAGCAAGCTTTCCTGTATAAAAGTGGCAGTAGAAGGTACCAATACGTTACCATCAAACATAGGTCAGGTTATTTTAGTAACAACGTGAATGCCCAGCACAAATACAAAGATGAAGATATTACTAAAATGCTTAATTTCTTATTCGACAACATATTTGTTAAGTTTTGTGATTGACATTTCAACAATCTATCGGCATACCAATGGGTACAAATTTTGCCCCTTCTTGCTGACTTATTTCTGTATTCATATGAAGAAGAGTTCCTATAATCTCTCTACAAGGCAGGGTCTAAAAAACTTGCAAGGCGGTTCAACATCACACACAGATAATTTGATGATCTGATTAGTCTGGACAATCCAAACATACCAAATTACTACATCATATTTATCCTGATGAGCACTTGGAAATTAAAGAAACAACCGAGGGTAAGAACGCCTAAAAGTGGGTACTAATGGGCTACAAACTAAGCTGTATGGCAAAAGGGATGATGTCGATTTTGAAATCATAAATTATCCCTACTTGTTAAGTGATATTCCGTCTGCACCTGCTTATGGCCTGTACGTGTCTCAACTTCTCAGATATTATAAGGCTTTTGATTCCTACGCTGATTTTCAAATGAGACAAAGCTCATTGGCATCAAAACTAGTGAGACAGGGATACACAGCAAAACGACAAGTGAGGACTTTCAAAAAGTTCTATGGTTGATATGACGACACTGTGGCCAAATACGACACCTCGGTCACTCAAATGATTAGCGACATCATCCCTGGCTTTGACTTATTACAGTGATTCATATACTTTATCACTCCATACAATATTTGGACAATTTTGGGACAAGTCCTGACTGGTGTAGCACGGTAACAGGGTGCGCTTACCCATTCCGGATATCTAGGTTAACCACAAACTATAAGTGGTTCAGGATGGTCTTCTTTAACTTTGTCGATCACAAATATCCAATGAACCTGGAATGTATTTCATTGAATGAAAATAATTATTGGACTAGTTAACGTCATATTTTAAGGGTCTCTTCACAATGACTATTGAATTCATTGCATGCATTCTGAAATGATCAAACTGGTCATTTATGATGCAATTTTTATCGATTACCAAATTATAAACACAAAATACTGGTATGTCACAGTAAATTTGTTATCTTTCGCTAGTATAACCTTCAGAATAAAGATACGTTTTCCTAGCTGAGTATTGTAATCTACTTTTTACAATTGCAACCAGTTATGAAATAAATATCAGATAATTAGGTTTGAATGACTCTTTCTCCATTAATTAATTTCTCCTGAAGCATTTCAAGTTATGTACGTATGTATGTATGTATGTATGTATGTATGTATGTATGTATGTATGTATGTATGTATGTATGTATGTATGTATGTATGTATGTATGTATGTATGTATGTCCTCCACATCAATAACTTATTAGACTTGAATAGACATGTTCATTGATATTTCGAAGGACACGACGTGTCACACCATATAGCTGCAAGTTTTCAGTATTTAAAAGTGGATTTTGTTCCGTCCTTCTCCCATGCCTAAATCATCTCAAATCTTATAGAGTTCAACTTTTATTTTCAATATGATGAAACGTCAACTTCATCATGGCGTCATGTGGAATCTTGTAGACTGATAAAGTTCATGAGATCATGAGATGTACTGGCTATACATCTTGAAATTTTCTGACTAAACTTTTGATTTGAACTACGGTCTGCATATTTGGCATTAAGTGCTCTAGATATTGACGTGAGAAAAAGTTCCTTCTATAAGCCTAAAACCAAAGCAAACCAAACGAGAAAACAAAGCAAATAAAATAGTTAATAAAGCAATGCCCTGAAGGGGGCTAGAAAGAAAGAAATTGCACTTATTATTCATCTTTAAGATGACCTTTGAATGTCACGACCAGATTGTTCAAACCCTAAATATAACACAACGTGAGAGTTTCTCCATAAGTTGAAACCAACGACAATCTCTTAAAAATCGCAGTTATTTGTCAAGGAAGCATTCTTTTCACGCAACTTTTTAAATTTCTATCTTAACTACCCGTCTAAAATCCTGTCGGAAGGGATGTAACATTGGTGGTCAAAATTATTGACCACCTTTTGTATGTTGACGATCTTAAATGCTCCTGTTAAAGGTCTACGCAAACTTCGTGATGAGTATGGTATCGACCACGATAAAACTGACAACCCAGAGAAATCAAATATATTTTGTTAAGAAAAGTTCGATTAAAGCCTGCCACTTATTTATCTCGGGCCACTCGTTTAACTCACCCTTGAGCACACATTCTTAAGTTTTTTTTCTTTTATTATTAAAACTCATAAATGTTTTACATTGACTTATCTACACAAAAGTCAAGGAGGAAACTGACAAACTTGACAATTCACATAAGGGATATTATGAGTTCAAAAATTCTTAGTCGTTCTGGATTATTATATATCTCCTTGACTATTTTGCATCTTAAGGAAAACTCATATTTTAACTACACATACTTAAGTTTATCATGACAAATAATTCGCTTGTTGATTGTGCTATCAGGCATCAGACGAGATGCTTCTATATTCGTGCAAATGCTCTGCTTCCTAAATTTTCACACTGCTCAAGTTACGCTTTCACTCTTTTGAAGTTTTTGCATCAAAATGTATTGCTCTCAGCTGTGGACTTCACACACACACAAAAGACTTTAAACAGTATTACAGAGGCGTATTACAATGACTTTCGAATTTTGACGGAATATGCTCACAAATCTTATTCTTCTTATAAATAGAATTCCTATCTTTGAAGCCCTGGGACGGAAAGGAATGTATGACTTCAATAAATGTTTAAATATTATCGAAAATGTACCAAATATACCGGTGCTACATTCTGATGCTATTTTGTATTTAATACATATTTTAGCATATAGTTATCTTATGCACTTTATTTTAGACATGATCTGTCTCTGTTTTTGTGATGTTTTTGTTTTCACTACATGTATTTAATGTAACAACAAGTCAACAAGCCGACGCTTTGCGTGGCATATTTCCTTTACCTTGGGCTTTTAATTTCTTGCGCTTAACAGCGAGAAATTCTCTGCTTCTTTAAAACTCGTCGTCTAGAATAATCTTAGCGTATTTCATTTCACGGAGATGTCTATCAATACTTTTCTGGTAACTTGACAATGAGTCTGGTTCGTACTCTTCATTTTCACTGACCAGAAGAACGATGCCTGTAAGTTATCAAGGTCCGCGGGCGGTATTTCATGCAGATGCCGTCGTTCAGCTGTCATATTTATTTTCCACTCGTTGAAGACAGCTACCTCACGCCTGGTCTTGTTGGCGGCATTTTTGTTCTTTTGAAGAGAGATTTGATAGTGGCTCCGCTGAGCTGCTGACGTCATCGGTTGTTAATGTCGACGTCGACTCGGAGTTTGCTTCGCTGACCACGGACTGCTCTTCCGGATGATAAAAGTCATCCGGACACTGAGATAAATAAATGCAGTTTTCTTTGTCGTACTTTTTATCGGTTAGGTCACCCATTATGCGGCACCTAATAACTTGCAACAGCCTCTGAACTGATGTGAATGAAAACTTGCAGACGGAAAATTTTTGTGTTTACAAACAAATGTAGTTCCGGGTCGAAGTTGATAAATACTCATTAACATAAAAATGGCATAAAGTTTTTGGTATTGCACTGCCGTGCAAATATTGCACTGCATGTCGAAGGGCGATGTCACAACATAATAATTACATACGCAAAGACACACAATTAAGTTATACCAATTAGCTTAGCTTTTTTCATCTGGTATAATCACTGCGTGAAACTCTTTTCTTTATTAGATATTGTTACACGTATAATAGATATTGCATATTGCGGTATCGCCGATGCATTCTGTTCTATGACGTCAATCGATTTGCGTCTTTTCCTATGGCTATTGAACCGTTTATTTACCCTAAACAAGGTAAGCCTGGTATTTGTATGATACATCATTGCGTGATATGAAACATCACAGACTTCGCATAATTTTTGTTAACTTTTATCAATGAGTCAATCAATCAATCAATTAATCCATCAATCAGTCAACTAATCAATCAATCACTCGTGTGTGCAGAGGACATAACTATAAAACCTTCAGTCAGAGTTTGATGGCGCTTTACAGAGTCAGAGCAGAGTTATTTTAAATGCTCTGCTAAACAGATGAGTTTTGATGTTCTTCTTTAAAATATTATTTCTTTAAAATGTCAAGAATGAGTATCTGTCATATTTCTTGTGGGACACTGTTCAGAATGAAGGAGCAGTGTGTGAGAAAGCATGATCGCCATAAGTTTTCCAGTCACTCCATCGTGCATGAAGGAGAATTTTGTCATTTGACAGAAGAACTCTGAATAAAGTTCCGAAGTGGAAGGGGTCAGATATGAAGGCAGGTGCACAGTTTATGTTTAGAGCTTTATGGGTGATGAGAAAGATTCTGTACTGCACTGTGTTGTGAACGGGTAACCAGTGTGATTTATTGAGAATAGGAGTGATATGATCCTGTAGCCGAATGCGAGACACCACTCGGTCTCCATAATTCCTGGCATGATGAAATGGAAAAATGGATACTGATGTTAAACCACACAGGAGTGAATTAGAATAATCTATTTTGATGTAATTATAATTGTAATACCACAGGATATGACCCGTCAGGACATAGTGCGATGACCCGACGTACACTGGATGATAAAAGGTTCTAATTACTGACCTTCACTTTTATTATGATTACGCAATTATGATAATCCGTAGGTTTTGATTCTACTGTTATGTGATATTGAATCTCGTGTTATGTGATTTCTGTACGAAAGCTCTGTTGTTATTATCTATAAGTTTTTGCTGCTTGAATGGTTAAATCATATCAGTCAAGTCAGGTGCGCCAGCATTTCACACAAGGTTTAGCGGGTGTAATGCGGCGAGGAAAACTTCGTAACATGATGGCTTCTAATATGGCCCGTGTCCGGTGAAGTCGTTGTAAGTGGAAGTCTCCACGAAAACAGAACCATCTGAGGTATCGTTTGATGAAATTGCATTCAAAAAGGGCCACAAGTATTAGAGCTGGTCTTCGTGAGATCCCGGCGTGAAGAGGTATTTCATCGACAGTTTCGAATGACAAGTCTGCTGTACTTGAACGAAGCGTGCGTGATTGCAAATCGACCATATTTTGAAGACAGTGATTAACGAAATCCGACGATAAGGGATGCTGGCGCAGGTTTTCAACGCTGATGCTTTATGTATTGAAAATTGGTGTAGGTACAATTCAATCGATGCAAGTAGCATGAAAATCGCACTCGATTTGATAAAGTTACGGCCATTTAAAATTTTCCGAGCCGCCTAACTGTATGCCGACGTCTAAACTGAGGAGGAATCATTTTGTGAGCATGATTACTCCGACCGTTTAAGTGACTTATCGTTCATAGAACTTATTTATACGCTATTGTCCAGCTTTTCTTCACGATCGATAGAACTCTGAGTATCATCGACAAGCGAATTTCCCAGTTGAACTCGTATGTAGCGAATCGTGTGTAATGTCTATGGGTTATATCGCCGATACATGTTTTTCCGACTTTATTCCCATGAAAGACGCTACTGAGATGGACGATACTTTCTGAATCGATGCAGAATAATTATTGACACTGTGATATCTGTTTTTATTTTATCGATGCTCAAAAACTCATTTCGTTTGATTTAGAAGCTGATCGACATGACTATTGTTTGTATTACAACGCCCTCATCGTTGAAAGTCGGTATTGTTTCTAACGTTTGTTTATGAGCTGAATATTGCACAGTACTGTAGATTTCCCATAATTCATTATGATTTGTATCCTCGGAGATTCCTCAATGAAGTCTGCCATGTCTCCCGTGTGTAGACAAATTCACAGACTTGTTGTCAAAATTTTGAAAACGTACTTTTAAGCACACCGTTCTTCTCAATTCTCATTTTAAATGATTTGGAAAATTATGCATAATTGAGGGAGTAGATAGCATTTTTGTAAACTTTGCAACTGATTGTGTCCTCAGCCATACAGAATAATGTGATGGAAAGTAGGGAGACAAGTTACATCTGTTTTATGAAACAAAAGGATATTGATTTTTTGCAATGGAAGTGACAAAAGGAATTTGCATTCTAAGTTTTCTCAGAGAATGACCCCTTCAGTTCGTCATAACTTGCTGCCCAAAAAGCGTGGCATTTGTAGTACCTAAAGAATGTGACTTTTGTGGTTGTTTAGTGGTTATTTTGAAACTTTCACTGAAATATCTAAACGAACTTTTACTATATATTATTTGACAATTATTCTGATGCTGAACATTAGTGCTTACATGCAGAACTGATAAAGTTTTTAGAAAAGTAATCTTTATGGATACAAATCAAAGAGAATTGTGGGTAATTTATTGTACTGTGTATCGGTGTTCACGCTGTTCGTATATTGTGATAAGCCCTCCACGTTAGGTATTAGCTTTTGAACGACGCATGGAGTGACCTTTGGCAGGCAAAGCTACGCCCGTTTTCTCCAGAAACCTCATACCCTGGGAGGAATGCTAAGGCGTCACTGCGTTATTAACACTGGGAACTACTGTAACAGACTGCACTGTTTGTATGACAACCTTGGAGCCTTTCATCTGATTTGTTTGACAAGTGAAAGGACAACGAGTGGTAACAGCCGAACACTGTTACTACACAGGCTACCTGTTCTCAACTTACCAGGTTTTAGATATCTTTGTGCACTTTCGCATCAAAATCTTGTATAATCCTAATACTCAGACATATTGAGTGCATAAGTGAGCACGTTTGATTGAGGAATTTTAAGTTTTTGTCAATGTTATTGTAAACGATACTAATACTCTGTACCGGTACATTTGAATTTTATGGAATTATTGTTCATTATATCATATTCATTCATTTCACTGAAAGTGTCAGTGTCATTTGTCCAGTCCCTACACTCGACTTGTTATACCTTTACGCGCAACGAAATCGCATTTTCACGAATTAGACGACCAAGCTCACACAAACGAATTTGGTGCACGTGATTGCCCTTGTTGAGTTTGCTCCAAAAGAGTTCGCCCGTAAATTTACCTCACCGAAATTAGCAAGAATATCATCTGGCGCCCAGCAACGTGGGGCTGGATTGGAAGGTTTTCCCAGTTGCGTTTTGTCATTTTTACTATTTTTTGTACAAATCGGCAACAATCGACAGCATTTTGATTCAGCCCATTGAGGTTGGGTTTTGCGGTTGAAAACGAAATACGATCAGAGTTGAACGAGTGGTACACTTATTGATCGAGCAGGGAATTATGATAAATTTGCCAACGATTTATGGCACACAACCATCCGCGGTTTTCAAACACTTTCCAATTTTGTTTTAAGTGTTATTGTGGACTCAAGTTATCGACAGATTGCCTTTGAATTTAAAACATGGAAGACGCACACGTTATTGGTATTATGGTGAAGACCGAAGATGGTAAGGTAAGTACTGCAGCAAATGGAATCTCCCAACCCGACCCAAGGTTACGAAAATGAAAGTAGTTAAGGGGCTATGGCCAATGAACATGGGTCAGGAGGTATGCCAGCCGTCGGGGGAAAGAACATGTCTAAGGCACCCAAGGGACTATACCCAAACGAGGAGGGGTCGAGGCGTATATACTCCACAAGAGAGTCAATCGAATTATTACTGGATATAGTCTACAAAAGATTATAGTATGACTGAAAGCGCAGTACAGTTTGACTATGAGCGCGAGCAGACAGCCAAATTAGAACGCTAACTGAAATTTCTTCGTAAGCTCAGACGTAATGAGGAGATTGAACGCGAAGTTCCGTCATAGCATAATGGTAAGCCAAAGAAAGAACAACCTGAATACGGGAAGTTTACGCACCGAAATTTCGCCAAAGTGGTCGAGTACGGCGCCAAGGGTAACGACCTTATTGGAGATTGTAAAGGTAAGGATAGCATTTGGTACGAGTCTTGTTGAAACAGCTACAGAGTATCCCAGTGTGGTATTCACAGCGATCGGGTATTGCGACAGAGAACACTGTTGCATGCTACGTACTGGTACCTAGTACGCCATTTTTTCGTCTCCAAGCGATGAAAATATTTCAATAATATAAATGGGTCAATAACAAGTCATAAAACGATGGCTTGTCAAATATTTGATAAATGTTCTGAACTATATCCTCCATGGGACGACGATATAGCATAGACGACAACACTCGATGAAAATCTAATTACACATCGTTGTCTTCAGCCGAGCTAAAGAAAATAGTGCAAGCTTCTATGCTGTATGTATACTGATAACAATGTACATATTTGCATAAATACAAAGTGTACAAATGCGCAAAGACTATCTTGCTGTCCAACGATTTCAGTAAAATAAAAAATAACATGGCCTTTACGCGGTATGTACTGCTGTCGACGTTTGTATATTGTGTGTTATAATCCCGTTTTGAAACAAATATTGTATGAAAAGTGCCTGACTGCCCGAATGGATGGACGCTATTTAACGTCTAAAATGAACACAAGCCAAGATGCAAAATATATTTTCATGGAGACATTTTAACTCAAACAGATTCAAAATAATAGCGCCTACCCATCGTCAAATCAAAGAAATATCATACATTCGAGGAATATATTCTCTTGGACATCCAGCTTCTGAATGACATGATGTCAGGGTATAAAATATGTAGTGTTACTTCGAGTAGATAACTAGAGAATTAAGGGTTTTTCGATAAAGATATAGGAAGGAAACGTCGCAAAGAAAGTATATCTCCACTTTGAGATGATTTCTAAACGGACAGAAAACAGTACAGGATCAACAATTCCGTTATGTTTAAATGGAGATTATTCTTATCTGTTTGTTTCAAGCAACAGTCGTACCCAGCCTAATGCCCATCAATCAACGGAGTGGAAGTAAGACAGGGCCGTGACATTGTGTAATTGAAAGTTAACACTCCGACTGAGGTGAGGTTCGTGGCTTTGCTAACGAAATGGGAACTCTGTCTGTGTTTTAAACCCAGCTCTATAATACAATCACTTACGATCTGCGAAGAAGAAATCCGGAAAGAAGTGGATACGTCCATGTTTGAAGATTTACCTCAAGAAAAGACGACCAGTGGAATATCTTGGTGTCTGCATATAGTGGGACTGTCAATTATGAACACCAACATACATAGAGGAAATTAATATTCATCAGGATTCTGATAGAAAAGGGGACACGGAGGGAAATTATCTAATTCAAGTAATGTGCACTCGTGTCTCCTTATATAGTCCGTTCAAAGTTGAGTCAAAAGAGATAAAAATATTGGAAACGACAGGTAGAACAGCATACCGATGATTATTACACAGGTAACGTTTGTTGTTTAAACCATGAAATAAAGCTGTACCAATGAAAACTGGAAGGATGCTGATAAAATGGAACCGCTATTAGATAGTGACACGATCGAAATAAAATGACTTTTCTGTTGCTTGCCTTAATTGATATGACCGACGTTGTCAGTTTTTTATTTATATTTATTCATCTACTCATACTTGCGTCTCATCAATTTGCGAGCACTTGTGATTTTCAGCTTTGTGTTAACCCTGCTTCTAGAATAACATTTAGGGTACAGATGAAAGAATACAGATAATAAATCCTCTTTCATTGATTTTGTGTCAAATTTATCAACCAGCAGTTTGGCTTTCGAACTTGTGTATGGCAACAACTATCATAATTTCTTCATTTTTTCTGTACTGACGTCCTTTGACGTTTCTAACATTCTTACAGAAACTCCAACGGCCAGAAAGAAGTTTGCCGTTCATGAGATTTAAGTCACTATAGCATCCTTATTGATTCGATTGATCAGTTTCCTGTTAAAAAAGTTCGAAAATGAACCGACAACTTAGTACTGAGATCATCTGACGGTATTCATCTTCGAACTGGTAGACGATGTTAGAAATTACATGAATGTTCATTTATTTTCAATTAAAATAGTTGTCACATCAGTACTATGTCTTTCAAATGGACCAACACAAACGATGATTTGCCCTTGGAAAGTTTTCAATGTCCACTTACATTTTGCCTCACTTCCTCAAATTTTGTATTGATCCTTAAACTTTGAACCAAATAGAAAATCTACTGCATGTATTATATGTATATATTCTGACGATGCCTTTCAGCATAAGGTCAGATTGCTTCAAGTCGAAGTAAACGAGAGACTCTAAATTTTGTAAGTTATAAGTGTGCATTTCTTATTCCTTGTGTAAACCATACTTTGCATATCTGTTGTGGAATTTTCATTACTCACAGTTGGCTCAACTCTGTTCCATTGTTTTGGTAACCTTCGTAACGGGCCATTTTAATCTGTTGAATAACATTCAATTTGTGTTAGTAGATAGGAAATCTTAACACTTGTGATTTTATTATCAAAGGTGAGCTCTTTTCAGGCGTAAACGGGTATCCTTTACAATAGTACTGACGATCATACTCCACAGACATAACAAGAAACCAAACCCAAATATTTAAAAAATAAATCTCATTAGGGGCCGAGATTGAGGAAGAGGTCCACCTCTTTTTTCGAGAATTGTTCTAAGCTAGCATTACATGACACAGTTACCGTACATAAGCTTATAGCGTTATACAATGACATTTTGAAATGTATTTTGTTGTTCAATTACAAGTCTGCAATTTATACCCCAAAACACCCATTTCATCAATTATTCGTTCATTTGGGGATGGGATATCTTCAAGGCCGACTTTCCACACTTCAAAACATTTGTTTACGTAGAGGCGAGAAATTTGGCGCAATCGCAGTGACTCTGATTTTCAAAGACTTTTCGGCATTCACAGTCCTCACGCGCTGCGCATGCGCACTACTTTCGAGTTACCACAAGAAAAGCTATTGTGAAGTAACTCACCCAGCAAACGTTACAAATCCTTCCACGTTCTTCCCTTACCTCGCATTCTTCATGGTTTTCATCAAATAATTATCTATTCTTACACATATTAAGCACCTCAATAGTAGCTACTTGATTTGTCTGTACGACGATAATAAGCTTTGATGCACAGGGAACTGGAACAGATCATTATGGAAATAGCTTTTGCGTTCGTATTCTGTACTGAGAGGTATTTGACAGAGCAGGTCCTAAAAAAAAGAAAATGGTTCTTATGGAAATACATAAAAATGTATTTCTTTTCTAAGCGGAAAGTTGGGCAAAAAGCCTCAAGGGCGGGAAGATTCTAGGATTTAGCCGTCTGTCACAGTGGGCCCGGGTGTTCACAGAGGGGCAAAATTACAACTTGCTTTGACCTCAAAGTGTTAAATTATGTATACATTGCTCCTTTACAAAGCAATTATACTTTGTCAAAAACTAAAATATCGCTGACCACGATGCACTTTCCAAGTGAGAGACTGAACGTTTTATTCTGAACAATTGCAAGTGTCTGTGACTAAGCCTTGTATTTATCGAACTTCCGGTATAGACCGCTGAATTGACGAGGGGCATTGTGGGTAAGCAGCTTGAAAGCTCGTTCACAAAGACAGGCACAGTGTATCGGCAGAGGACCTGCAAATGAAACAAAATTCGCCCCTGCGCAGGAAAGTCGGTAAATATCTTCACTTCTGCACTTCGGTAATTATCTACTTGACACACCCGATGCTCTCTTCAATGTGCTTTAGGCTTCGTCTTGGACGAAAGTACCATGTACTACAGCCTAGCCTCAATCTTTTCACAGGCAAACCACCATAGCTACAGAGGTCATGCGGGGTCATTTTAGTGTATGTTGTTTCCTTGTGTATTTGTAATTAATTAGCGAGTGTACTGACGTCTTAGGTTATATATTTGCAATTTACAGCACGATAGGTTCCTACAGAAAATTGGTATAGTTACCAACATTTCTAATTGACCTCGCAGTTGATCTACTTTCACTTTGTATTGTAATGACGGCTGTCTGCGTTTTGAAGTCTGGCGAGTGCGTGTAATGGCGTCACCTGATAATTCATTGTTGTGACCGTAATTACTCTAGAGTAGGCAGGCAGTGCAGGCCTATGCCGCTGTATTTGCCATTTTTAACATGTTTGATCTTCACATGTCCTCCTCTTTATGATTTTGAGCGAAATTGCTGCTGCTAGGAATTACATTTGTCACCAAATTACTTTAATTATCTAGCTTTTTAGTTACTCCGTTCGTTTTAACCTGATTGTAATATTCTTCAAATCGGTGTGCTTAACCTCCCACCCCCATGCACCTACCATAAAACCACATATCGTCAAATGGTGACATTTTTCCTGTATATCATAAAATTGCCATACACACTTGTTGATAACAGTCATGAAAGCTACTGTCTTTTGATAGTTTTTGTCGACTTTGTGATTTTAGACTCCGTTCCGATGAGTTTATTAAGAGTAACAGTTAGTATTGGCAATGTCAAAATATAAGAATACTCCAATAGCTGACCATAAAGCTAGCGATTCAGAAGAGTCTATGAAAAAGATGAGAATCAAACTTTTTCTCGTCAGTTGACAAGTGCTTTTCTGCAAATTAAAGCTTATAGTTTATTTTAAAATGGAGCGGGTTGAAAGTGGTCGAAACTGTACGTTCCGCTAAAACTCCATGAATATCGTTAACTACAGCTGATACAATTCCAGTAGCCTAAATCACTGTGTACTATCCATGGCAGAGAACGGGGCAGGGCATGTTGTATATGAAGTCGCAGTTCGAACGCAACGTGAGCTGAATGTGTGTATTTTAATCTATTTTCAACCTTAATTATCATATTAAGTATCAAGGTTGAGTTTTGTTTTGTACTCCTGACTTCTCTCTGATGAATTAAAATTACTTAGGTTAATGTGATAATGATAATTGTGTTATTTATTCTGTAACCAGGAGGGACATAAAGATGACAAACTTATTCTTGGCTGAAAGGTGGTGTCGTATTAGAGACAGCGTATCAGCTCTCAACTGTCAACTAGCAAGTCTTGCAGCAGAAAATGGGCGAAATAGAACATGCTGCGTTGTTATGAAGGCAACTGAACAAGAAAAGAAAGATGCTTCTTCCTGTGGAGTTAAACTGATACTTCCGTGTTTGAGCGAGGAACTTGTTGAAACACACGGAAACGATGATCCTGAGCCAAAGTGGCTTCTGTCACCGGAGACGTATTTTACAACACTCATGAACTTACACAATGTGCGATATATAGTTGAGCACGTTCAGGCATCAACGAGACTGCTTTTCGCGCATGTCTTAAGAAAGCGGCGTTTCTATGATGCAAATATCTTAGTAATAAATCATACTAATCCGTCAAAGCACCTTCAAAATACACACTTAAAATTTGCTGAATCGGCAACTGCCGTTTTCTCCATTGGACCAACCGTCTTTGAAGAATACAAGAACCTCTATGAAAGAACTGGAATTAAAGTAAAGCATGAACTGTACCTTCCAAGGCCAGAGACTGCATTCTTTAATCTCAAGGTAGATGAAATCCAAAATGTTACCAGCTTAAAGCAAATACTGACTGTGATTACCGGCGTAGACGTGGAATCAAAAAGCAACGAAGTTATTGCTGCAGCAGTAGGTCAAACAGCTGAGACGTTTCGGCGTATGCGTGCTAAGATTCCCAAATGGTTTGTTCGTACTAAGTCAGAGGCTGATCCTGATGACACGAGAGTGTTTCTAACAAACAACTTGAAATGTTCTTGTCTAGAACCAACCACATATCCTCCATACGGCTCTCAAGATGAACCCTATAGTGATCTACTTGAAAGCGACGTGTTGGTCATACCCTCCGACGAGCCATTCAGTGTGGAGGCATTGCAGGCTATAGCTGCCGGACTTCCTGTGTTAGTGCCAAAGAGAACCGCCACGGCAGAATTTCTTCTATATAACTTTGCAGACAAAGCGGAATATTTTTTATACGACCCTATTGTCGATGATCTATCAGAACAGATAAATAAAATGTTAAACGACAGAGCCACAACCGAATTAGCCCTGAAGTTGAAAAACGAATATCGCACGCACCAAAAAGTCACTGAAACTCACGAAAACTTCAGATCCTGTTTTGCAGGGCCTCACGGTGCAGAACTTTGCCAAGGTTAGACATTTCCTTGCGGAACAAGTCATCGTATTTGATTTCATTACACAGATAAAGGACATTGTCTAATAATATAAAGTGATCTGCCTTAAACTATTTCAACTTACTAGCTCAAATTTACATAACAGAATACTGTTATATTGCTCAACCCTTGTTGTGTTGCTGATGCTTCCTCGCATAATGAAATATGTCATGATTATTCGATCCCTTGTTTTACCTCCGTTGTCAGCGACTGTCAACAATTGCCTTCTCCTCTGAAACTGCAGGTCCGATTGCTTTGAAATTTTATATGCAGTTTACTCTGCGTGACTCAACTTAAGTCTTTTCAAATCGTGGTTAAATTTGCATATTTGTATTTTGGGGCATTTTTTGCTGTTTGTGGTAAAAAAATTCTTCTCTTATACCGCATGTGCGATTGCTTTGAAATTTTATATGCAGTTTCCTTAGGGTGACTTCAGTTAGATTTGTTCAAATTGTGATGAAATTTGCATATTTGTATTTTAAGGCAATTTTTTCATGTTTGGTCAAAAAATCCTCATCAAAACTACAGGCCAGATAACTTTGATATTTGGTACATAGGTCCCTAGGGATGATCTATTTCAGAAATGTTCAAATTGCGCAGAAATGTGTACATTTGTATTTTTAAGTCAAGTTTTATCATATTTGGTCAAAAATTTTTTTTCATTAATACTGCTTATCTGACAGCTTTGATATTTGTTAAGTAGGTTAATAGGGATGAGCAAAATGTGCTATTTTAAAATTATGATGAAATCGACAATTTTGTATTTTGGGGGCAATTTGTTCCCATTTTTAGTCAAAAATGTGTTTTTCAAAAAACTACTCGTCTGATAGCTTTGAAATTTGGTAAACAGGTTCCTACAGATGAACTTATATGTTATATTGGTATTATGATGCAATCTGAGATTTCATTATTTTTAGGCAATTTTTGCCATTTTTAGCCAAAAAATTTGTTTCTCAAGAACTGGTTGTCAGATAGCTTTGATATTTGGTACACAGGTTCCAAGGGAACTTTGCTTTGTTTGAAAGGGCACTTTTTGCCATTTTGATCAGAAAATTTGATTCTCAAAAATTATTTGTCAGATAGCATTAGTTGACATGTTCTGAGGGATGATCTTGATGTGGTATGTTCAAATTATGATGAAATCTTCAATTGTGTATTTTGCGGCTACGTTTGCCATTTTTGTGTCTCCCCTGAAATGAGCTATCAAAGGTTTCCTCCTTCTTTTTCAACATATGTGTTAAAAGTAATTTTTTACATAACACTGCGAGCTGAAGTGGCCGCTAGGTCGTTTGTTTTCATTTTGGCTGAAAACTTTAAAGTACTCATATTACTGCCCAATATTAAGTCTAATATTTTCTCCCCGAAGAACTGCAAACTAGATATGTTTATTAGCAGAGATATAATCAATTTTAAAAAGTTAATATCAGAACATCCAATAAAGCTGAATGCCAATTTTATTTTATTTTTACAGTCACCAGACAATGGTCCCCTGCGTGCAGTGTTCAAAGTCAGTCGACTGATGATGGTGTTGGATCTTTTGAAGGTAATCACCCAAATCAGATACCATCTCCTGAGACAGGTACATGTAAATACATCCCATAAAACAATAATTCTCTGCTGGTTTGCTTTACATCTGTATAGCATTGGCTCATACAACGTAAATGTTATTGTAATTTCTGCAAATAGATGATATTATTTCCCAAAGCTGCAAAAAGTGGATACACCTTTGTTATTAAGTAATGTAGGCACGTGCTAGGTTGTTATAAGGTCGTCCCATTGAAATCGTAATATAAACCCCTCATACGCTTGCGATATGCTGATTTATATATATATATATATATATATATATATATATATATATATATATATATATATATATATATATATATATATATATATAAAAGGCGGCTAAACTCGTCACCTAACCTTTCAGCCTAAGGATCCCGCGGAATTCTAAAGGGCCTCGCACACAAGTCACCAACTTAGGAATAAATTATCGTTAATGAGGATCAATCATATGAATGATGCAAAGCCAAAGAAGGCTTAATTTGAAATGACTCACCATACGAATTGTTTTTAGGAAATGAATGGCGAATGAAAAGTGACCCATGCAGGACTCGAACCCACAACCCCGTATACATTACGGATGCTCTACCAATTGAGCTAATGGATCAGTCGGCTCAATGTGGGTGGTCCTGACTCTTAGATGGGGCTTTTTATTCTGTTGTGTTTTATATATATATATATATATATATATATATATATATATATATATATATATATATATATATATATATACACGAAGTATGCGGTTCGACTTGTCCAATACAAAGTGCCCAATACAAAAGTAGAGCGAGATATATAAGGGTTGCTGGAAAATTGTTTCGTGAGTCGCGAGACTCACTCATCAGGAAACTAGACTGGAGTGAATCTACATGGTTCCGCAGGTGGTGGAATTTTGGTTGAGATTGACATAACAATGTCTTTCTTCTGTGACATCATGATGGCACAAGTTCAACAGGACAATAATATCACGCACACTATCTCATGGAAGGTCCTACCCAAAGCCAAGCCATATGACAGTACTAACAAGCGGTGCAACCTTTGTTTAACAGAAAAAATTATTATCATCCGCCATCCAGAATTTTCCACGCTCAATAAATGAACTTGTGCCATCATGCCGTCACAGAAGAAAGACATTGTTATGCAACAACTAGTAACTCCCAAATACATCCAACGAAGTAAATCAGTCCTCTCCGTAAACATGGATATTCATAGCAACAGTAATATATTGTTATGCAACAACTGTCAATCTCAACCAAAATTCCACCACCTGCGGAACCAGCGATGGTTAGCCCATGTAGATTCACTCCAGTCTAGTCTCCTGATGAGTGAGTCTCGCGACTCACGAAACAACTTTGTAGAGATGAAATTGTAAAATCAATTCTCCAGCAACCCTTATGTTGTACTCATTGGTTGGAAAAGTGCTCGATGCGGTCATTCCGCAGAGCGATTTGTACTTCAGGATTGACTGGAGTCACAAAGTAACTGATAGACATCTGATGACTTCATAGAGCGCGAAACTCAGTCACAACTTACTTTGTCACTCCACTTAATCCTGAACTGTGTGTGTGTATATATATTCGGATAGTTTTCAATCGGATTCGAACCCACAACATACGGCATCAGTCGCCTATATATATATATATATATATATATATATATATATATATATATATATATATATATATATATATATATATATATATATATATATATATATGCCAAGATATATATATATATATATATATATCTCGAGACGTACGATTCCATTTCTTGGTGGTGTTAAAATTTGATAAAATATGTTTTGGTGGCGACATTTTGAAATCACCTCCGAGCGTTTGTTTAACAGCGTAGATATATATCAGAGGTGCCTTTCTCACTGGATATCGTTGAGATGCTCTTCCTTATTGCATAAGGTATGTGCTTAATTATAGTCGATGGATGATGAGACTGTTTATGGACATGCATTGTTTGGTCGTTTTGTTTACGGTACGGACAGAACTTGCCGTCATTTAGATTAAATGTCACGTCCAAGAAGTTTGTTATTTTCTGGTTTGTCTCAATTGTGATCTTCAGTCCCATTTCATGAAATATCTTTGTGATCTCCTCTTTCATCTTCTCCGTCTTGCCGGCTGTGGTATTCCTGAGAACATCAAGCCCGTCGTACCGGTATAAGCCGATTAGATTCTTATCATATTTCTTTGCGAGTGTGGTGAGGGTATACTGACCCACCAATTCGCATATTTCTTAAAGTCGAAGCTCGCCACTGCGATATCGAATAAATCCTTATTCTCTCTTTTAATCCAGGGTGTCATGTCATCAAAATTTTCCATTTCTGATGAAGTGGTTGATTTCATAATGCACCCAAGAAAGATTCTTTTTTTGACGACATGACACCCTGGATTAAAAGAGAGAATAAGGATTTATTCAATTTCCCAACGGAGAGCTTCGACGTTGCTGAAATATTCGAATTGATGGGTCTGTATACCCTCAGCACACTCGCAAAGAAATATGATAATTGGCTTATACCGGGACGACGGGCTTGGTGTACCACAGCCAGCAAGGCAGTGAAGATGAAAAAGGAAACCGCAAAAGCATTTCATGAAATAGGGCTGAAGATCACAATTGAGATCAACAAGAAAATAATAAATTTCTTGGGCGTGACATTTAATCTAAATGACGGCAACTTCTATCCGTACTGTAAACCAAACGACCAAACAATGTATGTGTCTAATCACCCACCAACTTTAATTAAACACATACCTGACAGAATAAGCAAACGCATCTCAATGATATCCAGTGATAAAGGCATCTTTGACAAACACAACGGTCACTACGGGGCAGTGTTAAAGTCAAGCGGGTACAAAGACCAAAGTGAAAATGTTAAGACCAACCAATTTGCGAGGAGAAACAATAACAGGAAACGTAACATCACATAGTTCAAAGCCCCTTTATGCAAGAACGTGGAAACTAATATCGGCAAGAAATTCCTTAACTTTTTGAAAAACACTATCCAAAGGGGTCTAAGCTTCATAAGATCTTCAATAGAAACACAATTTAAGTGAGTTACAGTTGTATGAAGAATATTGCTAGTATAATCAAATCACATAATAAGAGAGTAATCACCGAAGACCAACGTCAAGATCGACCAGCTAATTGTAATTGCCGGGACAAGTCTACATGCCCCTTGAAGGGTAACTGTCAAGTCAAAGGTGTGGTTTACAAGGCCAAGGTATCATCGGTGGCAACACGGAGAAGGTCTACATTATACTCAACGATAAGACCTTCAAGACACGCTTCGCTAATCATATACAATCGTTCCGTAACGAAAGGTATCGACACTGTTCGGAGTTGTCCAACTACATCTGGTCCTTGAGACAATAGAACCAGGTCTTTGACATTTCGTGGTCAATCATTGACAAAGCACCAAGTTACTCTAACATAAGCAAGCGATGTAATCTTTGTATATCAGAAAAACTACCCACCAAAACATATATTATTTACCAAATTGTAACACCACCTACAACTACAATGGTACGTCCCGATCATGCATATATAAGAGTGTTCAGCTAAGAATATTGTCACTTCTTCTGTCTAATGATTGCAGGATGCATAAACTTAAGTAACAGATATCATTACTTTGTACTTGAAGTAATTTTGTGTTATATATATATATATATATATATATATATATATATATATATATATATATATATATATATATATATATATATATAATTATAAATAATAATATTTTCTTAGAGTACAAAGTAATAATATCTGTTATGTTGTATGCGTTCTGTAATCATCAGGCAGATAAAGTGAAATGATTCTTAACTCCACACTCTCTTTTAATCTTTTATACGTACCATATTTTTGTAGGTGGTATTAACATTTGATTTGGTGGCGGTATTTTGAAACCAGATCAGAGCGTTTGTTTAATAGCGTACAATTCTCACCGTTGATAATGTGCAGCTTTTCTGATATACAAAATTTGCATCGCTTGCTTATGTTAGAGTAGCTCGATGCTTTGTCAATGATTGACTTTCAGCTATAAGACACCCTACAATTTTGATAAGTTTGAACAAGAAAAGGAGCCTTTCCTCTCAAATTAGTTCCAAACGTGTTCATTTGATATTTTTTTTAACGACTTATTAAAATATATATTCTTTTGGGAGAGAAAAATTAGACCATTTACCCCTTATGACATATTTTCCAGTCAACCAAGCTTCGCCCTTTTTCGAGAATGGGAGTCAAACTAAGAAGTCTAACACAGCCGGAACGTTAGAAAGGAAGAGACCTCTTATGCCAAGTAAGTAAACTAAATAAATTGGTGTTCAGGACCTTTCTTACAATTCCTCGGAACTCCTTGAGTATTGTCTATACTCTTTCATGTCAAAGAACGATGCACACCTAGGGTATGTTTCGATCACACTAATACGTTGTCTCAAAAAGGCCACAACTAACTTCAAAATACTTAATTTATTCTATTTTTCAGTCGGTATCATCGATAAATTGTGTCATAAGGCTGTTTCAATCTTATATTTTTGTATATTTTATATATCTTCTTTACTCTCAAAAAAGACACTGTTTTATGAGAACCTGATTATTTGCGAACATATAGGCTTATAAATTTAACCTGCAGACCAACTTTTGAAATTTGGCATTTTCTGTTGTTTTCATCAAGTTTTAAATGCAGTTTTAACGTTACGTTTGCAGCTCTCCGGTGCGATGCAAATCTTGGGATTGAAGAGAAGAAGATGAAGGTGGGAACCCCTCCAACGATAGATCAACAAAGACAAGAGTTTGAACTCCAAAAACTTAAAGACCAACATAAGATCAAACAAGAAAAGAAGGAAATGCAATTAAAAGCCATATGGCAGGCATATTATAATGAGGTAAAGAGTATCAAAATGGGAGAAGCGCCAGATAAGGTTGATAAGTTGGATAAGGCATATGAGAAATTATGCGCAAGGTTAGAAAAAATTGATGTGGGTTCTTTACGGTCATTAGTGAGCTTCCTTTCGGAGGAAGATATCGATTATTTCTGGCAGAAGTATGAGGCAGGTGACGTTGATAAAATCTTGAGTGACATTCTAGTGACACCAGAGATGCAATCCCTAGGAGACGAGGTTGGATGCACCGTCAGAATCAAATCATTGGTCGATAAGAAGGAGTATGATATAGTCAGAGAAATACTTTACAGTAAGTATAAAAGTTGATATTAACACATCATATATTGATGGATATTGTCGAAATTTATTCTATTTTTGCATACAGACGTAGATTCACAGCAACCTATTAAATGTTATATTTGTCTCTAGCATTTGGGTCTACGCTACATCTCGTTTGGCTAGCCATTCTTAACTTGTCGTCATTTGTTCTTGTTTGACTCTTTCAATTCAACTGTGCATGGTCTGAATAAATAAATCCATCTTCTGTATTTCATTGCATTGCATTATAATTCAATAAATTGTATTATACGCATGCAATCCTTTGGTCAGTTTAAGCGGATATTCAACTTTAAAAAGCTAAAACTACTACTCATAGCATTACTTTGTCTGATGGTTGATAAACTACTTTCAGCAATGTATATTACACTATCTCTAAGGAGAAGAGTTCAAGTTGAGACTAATCTGGAAAGCTGGCCTATACCATCTGCACTACGAAGATGCTGCCCTCACAATGTGCATATCCTGTCACAACTTGACATATTCTTGTATTCTATTATGTTGCATTCTCCTTGATAACGTGTCCTGATATCGTTTTGTAATTTTCCATGTCATCAAACTTATATATTACTTATTAATGTTTATTTATCTCAGATATGTCTGCTGTTCATATGATTCACAAGGGAACCTGGGTGAAGACTGTTGCTCATGACAAATGGGAGACATATGTATTGAATCATGTACACGAAAACCAAGCAAGATATTTGATAGAGCAATCAAGATATCATAGAGTTGTTAGTGAATATAGATCTGATGAATTTTTCTTTCCTTCATTCGTATCCTTTTGGTATAATAATTCTTATACATTACCACTAACACTGACTGAAGCAACTGAACATGCTATCAAACATCATGTAGACATGTACTGTAAGGAACATCAAATTAAGATAGAAAATGTTTGGGAAGTGGTGGAGAATAGGCTATGTGGAATAGGCAAGCAAGTATTTGATGGATTTTCATATTCACAGACATTTTCCAAAACGCTTGATGTTCCAAACAGTAAAGAAAATGTTTTTGGTTTGTTAGAGGACGAGCTTCCATTTTCAGGTTCATCCCCGTTCTCCGAAAAGCAAGTTAGAATAAGAAGATTTTTTGTGTCTAAGCATGTGTATTTCTATTCCTTGGCAGTCTATTTGAGTAAAACCAAGAATACGTTTTTGCGGAAGGTTATGTTTGATGCCATTGTAAATTGCATGCCTACTGTACTACATTATGTTGCAGGTATCATTGGGGGGAAATCAACATTTTTCTTTATAGTCCTGACAAATTCTCTCATAAAAACATACCCTGCGAAGTTTGAAAATGCTGCTCTTCTCGGCACTAGTCTTCTTGAATCAAAATGTCCACGCATATTTCAAAAAAGTATTCAACAGTTGATGAAACTATCGCAAACCTTAGATGTATCAGTCACTGATATTTGTAAAATATCTCTTCAAACATTAGAAGCAGTAAGGTTCACTATAAAGAATATTGGCTATATCACCAATATCAATTTGGTCTCCAAAAAGGAAAAGCTGTGTCTCTCAGAACAGTTTGAGGGACTAATGAGCGATCTCCTTGAAAGTCAGCCTTCTGTTTTACGTATACAAGTCAGAAACACAACAGAATTGGCTGTGATTTCTAGATACATCATGTTTCATAAGTTGTTTATCTCTCAAAGAGAAAAATATGACAATGAACAATCTTTCACATCGGCTGAAATAGAAGCAGTTGACGACAACTTCCGTCGAGTTGACATACATATACTTAAGGCACTGGTATATGCACTAGCATCATTACCTTTCCTGAAAACTTTAAAGCTCAAGGGCTTTAATTCAAAGTTTTTAACAGACGTGTTTAAAATCATGGTGGATAACAATGTGATTCTTAAGGTAAAGCAACTAGGGTTGTCACACATCTATCTACGATATACTTTTACGTTTAAAATTCTGAAGGCTCTCAGGTGTTTACCGGTACTCAAGCAGCTAGAAATAGGTAGCAATGGATTAACTGGGCTTGGTTGTATCAAGTTATTATATCTGTATGGTGAAGTTGACGTTCTTTTAGATACTACCGAGACTGAACAATATCCGACGACATTTCCAGAGTGCAAAAAGCTTAGTCAGAAGTTGTGGGATGTCATACGTGAAGTCCCACGATTGAATTGTTTGCAAGATGTTAAAAAATTGCAGAAAAGTGCAAACGAGGTGATAGAAGTAGATTTATCAAATACGTTAGGAGATATTGTGAACATTGCTTGCGAGAATTTAGCTTTCTGTGGCAATTTGAAATTCCTAAAGCTCAGCAAATGTAACATTACCAAAGATATTGCCAAGATACTTGCAGAGAGTTTTGAACATCTACTGTCTTTGATTTATTTCGATATCAGTTCAAATAACATAGGAGATGAAGGCATCATATATATAGGGGACAAAATGCATGTTCTTAAACATCTTAGATTTGCCAATTTTCATGATACACAAATTAGCTTCAGCGGTATGGTTCAGTTGTTTGATATTGTGCCAAAAGAACAGCTACAGAAGGTCAATGTGTCCGACAATATGAGAGACCTCCATCACATACTGCAATACATTCAGTCAATACAATATCAACAGGAACTGGACTCAAAGGTTCTTCCACTTGACACAATGACATATGCCAAACGTATTAAGCATATAGACTATCTTATGATGGATAATATGCATTTGAGTATTTATGACTTTGAAAAACTTAGCAAATTTTTGTGCAATCTTGATAAACTAACAGGACTACACATTTATAACAACAATATAAACCTTACTGGCCTTGACTTCTTATTTAGCGAAAAAAACATGACAGCGCTTGTAAGATTGAATCTCCATCATAATAACATTGGAGATGTTGGTGCTGCAAGGTTAAGTAGGGAGTTTTGTTATATGAAAAAGCTGACATATTTGGAAATAAGTCATAATAACATTGGAGATGTTGGTACTATGACTTTAAGTGAGACATTGAGAGATATTACTTGGCTAAGACATTTGAATCTCAGTCATAATAATATTGGAGATTTTGGTGTTGCGAGGTTAAGTACAGAATTGGGAAAAATGTACGGGCTAACGCATTTAGAAATGAGTCATAATAATATTGGAGATGCCGGTTCTGAGAGTTTAGGTAAAGCAATGACGGATATTCGGCTAAGGTATTTGGATCTCAGTCATAATAACATTGGAGATGTTGGCGCCGGAAGTTTCGGACATGTATTTAATAGACACCATATTATCTCACATTGTTCTCCTCCTTCAGACTATGATATTGATAATAGGATTGATTTGAATCTAAGTCATAACAATATAGGCGATGATGCTGCTGAAATTTTCAGTCAATCAATTGAGAAACTTGGAGATGGTGTTAATGAATTGTCACATTTCCATGGGCAGAAAGTAGCTGGATTAGAACATTTAGATCTAAGTTATAATAAAATTGGAAGTCATGGTGCCGTACGCTTGGGTAAAGTGGTAATGAAAATGACGGAGCTGACTGAATTAAATCTCAGTCATAATAATATAGGAAGTGTTGGTGCCAAGGGTTTATGTGAAGGGATTAAGAGTATGAATATGGAGCATTTAGATCTGAGTTATAATTGCATCGGCAATGCTTGTACAGAGAATTTAAGTACTGTGGTAGAGAATACAGCTCATCTGTTCCGATTAGATCTTAGTCATAATGACATAAGAGACGCTGGTGCTTTGAGCTTGTTTAAAGAGATGAAGACCACGACTTGGCCTTACCAATTAGATCTCAGTCATAATAACATCGGAGATGTTGGCGCTGAGAGTTTAGCTAAAGCGATGGAAAATGCAACTAGGCTAGGATACATAAATCTTAGTTATAATAATATTGGAGACGTTGGTACCAGCAGCCTAAGTAAAGTGAAATTTGGTGTATCTCCGTCATAATCATATTGGAGATTTCGGTGCCGCGCTTTTAAGTAAAGTGGTAATGAGTGCAATTAACCTCGGACGCTTGGATCTCAGTCATGGTAACGTTTGGGACATTTGTTTGGAAAATGAAGTAAAGCGATAGGGAAGAACTTCCAGTCATAATAATATTGAATATGTTGGTGCTGAAAGTTTAAGCAAAGAGATGGTGAAGGAGAGTTTGTTGAGTCATGTAGATCTCAGTCATAATAACATTGGTGACGTTGGTGCTGAAATTTAAAGTCAGGTGATTGAGAATATGGCAGAGTTGAAATATTTAAATCTTTAATCTCAGCTGTAACACCATAGGAGATATTGGTGCTGAAAGTTTAAGTCACAAAATAAAGAATATGACTTTGCTGAAGCATTTAAATCTCAGTCATAATAACATTGCAGATATTGGTACGGAGAGTCTAAGTAAAGTGATGAGGGAAATGATCGGATTTGAACATGCATATCCTAGTTACAATAACATTTGTGATAATGTTGCAAAGAGTTTGAGAAAGGGTATTGGTAAAATGACTTGGTTGAGGTATTTAGATCTGAGTCATAGCAAGATATTTAGATCTGAGTCATAACAATATATTTCATATTGGTGCCGAGAGTTCAAGCAAAGGAATGGAGAATATGACTGGAGTGAGACAGGTAGACCTCAGCCATGATGCTAATAGAGATATTTGTGCAGGAGGAGTAAGGGAAAGAAAGTAAAATATCTCGTATGTGAGTGGTGCGGCATTGGTCATTGATTTGAGTCACAATGCTTGGAATGACATGCCAGAAATACTTAAGGGAATGCCATATGCTCTCCAGAATATTGATCTTTGTCAAGTTGTTGATCAAGACGATGAAATACAGGAGGGTACAATTTTTTACAGCGACATCCCTCATGGGAGGCGCCAAAGGAGCCATAGCCACAGTGATTATGGCTCTTCAGAAGGAGAAGAGCTGTGAGAAAGATTTAATCATGTGCTACAGCATTTGAAAGCAAAGCGTAAACTGCAGAGTGCGACTTTCCGAAAGATTTCACCGTTTATGTTTTTCTGATACAGACATTATGGTGTTTAAATGGTAGAATGTAGAATCCTTATATTGGTCATATCTTAATTGGTTTATGAAGATTAATGCATGGTTTTCACAAGTTTGCCAAGCATCATATGTTTCCCAAATTCACATCAGTGCAATAAAAATACACGCATTCTTAGAGCAGATTTTACATTCGGGCCGTTATATTCCAACAGCCAAGGACATTAAAATGTTTTCATAAGTGGCCAAAAGAATATTTCATTCGCATGTATAATTTTTTTCTTCGTAATCTAAATGAATGGTCCCAATATCTTGTTCAGTCAGTTGGGAATATTTACTGCATAGAGAAATTACCGGTCTTTCAGTCTCGATATTTGGTTTGAAGGTACCCTAAATAGATAAACGGCAGATTTTTTTTGTTTTATGGCGATATCTTTAATAATCTGTTCCAGTGGACATACAATGGACTGAAAAATTTCTTCTCAGAAATTATCAACTGAATTGCTCGGAATTTTGCTTTTCAGGTACTTGCTTTGCAGATACTTACCACTGTTGATATATGTACATATGTTTTAATGATAATGAAATGGTTGATGTCAGAATTTTAAGAGTAGAGCATAGTAATTTTAAGAATATCTTCCCATTATTTCTTCTAGTTTCTCGGTAAAAATGAAAACATTTGCCCAATGTTGAACCTACTCAACAATCATTGCTCTCTCTCTCTCTCTCTCTCTCTCTCTCTCTCTCTCTCTCTCTCTCTCTCTCTCTCACACACACACACCATATATATATATATATATATATATATATATATATATATATATATATATATATATATATATATATATATATATATATATATATATATATATATATATTACAACTAATAACATAAATTACTTATCTGTTACTTAAGTTTCATGGATCTTCAATCTTCATGATTGAAGATGTCCACACTGCCGATGGTATGACAATGTTTGACGATGACACAATTTTAAGGTGAAGTACTACGAATAACGTCAAAATTAAGTTGTTGTGTCATTTTCTTGAAATTTTGCACAAATATTCTTGGAAGTTGTGCAAGTGCAAAAATGAAATAAAATATGGGGGTCACCACGCTTGTTTCCATGGAAACGGACGTTAAAATGGCGTCGTTAGAAATGAATAAAAATGATATAATTCACTTAAACTAAAGAAAGCAATCATAAAACGCGTAGCAAATGAGTTAATTTTAATAAATACCAAGACTTAAGATCCATATCTATCGAATGTATAGTTTTCATGATGTTTGTGAAGAAATTTTAACATAAATATCAATTACAAAATGACGATATCGAAATTATATCACTACATAATTTTCGAACTTTCTTCCTGTCGCTTTATATGGTGTCATTTTGACCAAACTTGGCGAATAAACTCCTGACATAATACCATTTAGTT
>LD349515.1:102856-119063 GCA_001465055.1 Ptychodera flava
CATGCATATATGTATCTATGTGCTTTCAATTTTCCCTTTTCAGGAACTTCATCATTCGACACTTTGCCATGAAAAGTATTAGGATCGCCGTTTTCAAGAACACTTAGTTGATTTGAATTTAAACAGCTGTACGGCATAACCCACCGAGGAAAACCAACAACTTGGGGCTGAAGCTACCAGGCGGAATTCGTCTGTGAATCAAACATTGACAGTAGTTTCATTCGTTTTATATTGTACCCTAAAATTGTTATCTTTTACATTCGATTTGTACATCAACATTTAGTGTATCGATTTTAACAAAAGGGTTTCGAAATAATCTAAGGAGGCTGTCGCAAAAGTTGTGCTATAAAAGCAAAGCGACAGAAAACGTGTGAGATTAGGGTACAATGTGTGCACTGAGTCGCTTTCCACGATATATGAAGAAATGACATATCGTATTTCCATGTACAAATCGGTCGCATCCAAATTAGTCTTATTACTACTTTAAAAACGTTCGCCGAGATGTGACTAGGTAGAACGCCCACAATGGCAGATCTGTCACATTTCCCTTGGATCCATATTAACGTGAATAAGCAACGATGTTTATGTAAAATTTATACCTTGACTGAATTTGAGAAGTGGAGTATATAAAGTTAACTTCTACGCATCAATGCAAAAATTAACAGAATAAATATTAACAACATTTCCCGCGCTACACAAGATCTCAGATCTAATGTCGGTTACCAGCCGCGCAAAAAGTGTTACGTCTATTAACACAATATGGTATCCGTAGAAGTTAAGGAAGATTATTGACTTAAATGGGCCGATAATGTGCACAGGCTTTGCTAACGGTTATGATGAGATGTGTCAGCGAATGTGCAATTTTACAGACACGGCAGAATAAATGTCGGCAAAGTACGACAGTAGGGAAAAAGCTACGAGACCCAGTATTTGAATATTCCAACATGCATTTAACTGCACCTCAGTATTCAATTCTGATCAATGACATATTGTTTTAGAGGCTCACGCAAATGATCGTTTAGACAGGCGTTTTTAACTTACAAATCGCAAAAGCTATCAGGAGCAGCCACCATAGAAATAACTCCTTCATAGCAGGGTCCACATATATTGTAGAATTGTGAATTTTACATTCAGGCCCACAGATTAGGTATATTAGATGGCGTCTGATCGTGCGCGCATTTCTTCTGAGCAATCACCCGTGAACAAATAGACATAAAAGTGTATGTAAGCCAGCTCTGAGAAATTGTTTCTGGTGGCTGGCTAGAAATCTCGGTACGACTCGAAGCGTTGATAATTATTGTAATTTCAAGTGTAAACTGTGATCGTTCCGGTGTTCTCAGTGGCGAATTGTATTGATTTCTGCAGTACGCTTTGCTGCTCGGATAGTGGCGATTGGTTCCCCTTCATTCAAGTTGAGAACATCTTAGTCAACCTGGAAGAAATAACACCATAATAAACTTGCTCACTGCAAACTTTTCCTCTCTGCAATGCATATACCTTGTTATTACATGCCTCGTATCTCGAACTTCGCGCGCTCCAAAGGAATCGATGGTAATTCGTTTATGACGTCATGGGCTGCATAGCCATCACTTGACTGGAAGTGAGCGGAAACTATTTTCAACTTAAAAACTTCGGGATTTTAAAAATTATAAAATGATATGTTTTACATTGGAAATACTGTGTTTACAAAATTGTGTGAAACAATTCAACAAGCAGCATAACAGTGATTTAAAAATATCAAAGCGCCTTTCGATGATGAAAATCGTTCTATTTTTTCAACATATTCTCTTCTCCCTTGCTAAATATGGTTTTCATTTGTATATTATCCGAAACTTGGAATGTAAACAATGTAAGAGAGGCATGTAATAAACTTGTTATAGCCTAAACATGGGAAAATCGAGGCAGGAGACCATTTTTGCCCGAAGTGAGGAGGGCAAATGGTCACCTACACGTACCCCAAGCACGTAGTCCCATGTTTGGGCTAAAATATATAATATTCCAGCAACTTTTCTGTTGCCATTTCAGTCGTTAATGTATATTGATGACCGCTGGTATGTCTTGCGAGGAAACTTGTCTAGACATTATAATTCCATTAGTATTGAGTTGAAAATGCAGCAAACTTCAAGCTTCTCTATAACTTACCAACTACGAATGCACGTTCAGTCCTTCTGGCTTGAAGAGTGAAATGGCTCTGAGCGTCTACTGCAATTGAAAACCCAATTAGATATATATCAGATGATTAATTACAACGATAAACCTCGAAATTAAACCTAGGATATTGGTGGTGATCTCATAAAAACTTATGATCTCTTGAGCATCGGCGTAATACAGATATTTACTTATTGTACTTTAGTCACTTCTTCAAACTCATAACTCAAATTCACCATCTTCATGGAATAAGACCTATATCTGTACCGTAGATACGAAACTCATTCAATAAATGCAAGAATAAATATTTAAAATTGAATTTCACGCAATCAAAATATCAGTTTGAGTGTTTGTGTATGTCTTCTAGCGTATGCCTGTCTATCTGTTTGTTTTTCGATGTCAGTGTCGGTGATCAAGCAATAAAAAACGATCTCCGAACCTGTTCCTTGTCTTTCCTAATTACCTGCACCAGCAAGGACGTCGACCTTTATAGCAATGAAGTTCAGGTCACCAAAATAACCTGCTTGCAACAGTGTGACAGATTTTCGAATTCGACGATGAAAAACGACATAGATAAACGTCGTGTCAGTGAAAAATTACTTGCTGACAGAACTGATAATCGCTGCATCTTCCTGGCGATGCTGGATTTCGCAAGACTTTGATATCCACAGAACGGTCAGTCGCCACTCACATCAAAGAAGTCAAATCTCTCACAAAATATCATCTCCACCATCGTCATCCCTGTCGACTTCGTTGCCATCATCTTCATCATCATCATCATCATCATCATCATCATCATCATCATCATCATTAGTAGCAGGAGCATGGTTATCGTATAAGAATTATTTATTACTCAACAGTCGAAGAAGAAAAAGAAATCGTTCTAAGTCCGCTTATAAGTTCCTTTAACCTTATCATATAACAGACTTTGCTTCCCAGGAAAATATGATCTTCAAATCGTCGGGAGATTAAATGCTTACCCTCGTCAGCCGAAACTGGCAGATTTATTTAGTAATTGGCTGTAGCACTTATCAGCCTGATGTTCGCAATTAAAATCTAACCTTCACGTCAAATGAAACACGATCAACCCACTTGCTAGTACGGTTTGTATTAAGTTCATTTAGGGCTAATATCAGCGAACTTCCCGCTGTCCAAAAACCTTAGTATAATCCTGTAGCACAACCGTGTTACGACCCAGTATCAGATAGTACAACCTCCGCCCTGCTTGGCACTGTCCGCGTCAATTCTGCTGTTTGTTTTTTCGACACTCATTCTACGAATTGTGTACAAGTTATAGCAGCTTCTCTGAGCTAGATGACTAACCGAGCTGCCGATGACTGACTTTCAAAGTCTGATAGATACCTCGTTTTTCGGACACATAAGAAAAGTGAGATAACACTGAAGAAATTTATACATTTAGCGCCTTTGTTTTATCTAAGCGTATACCTCATTACATCGTCGGAAGTCAACTGTGGTCGAGATAATGACAAAGTAAAAATTAGAAAAATGTCATGTTACATTTTACGTACACCATTGCATATCAAAGTGTCAAGAAAGAAAGGTATTTCCCCAACCTATGTGACTGAGATTTGTTTGCTACAACTTCTTTTTTGCGTATAATTAATAATGTACAATTCATAATTATCACGACAATTCCGGTAAAAACCTTAGTGTATATCCAGAGCTTACCAGTAGCGGAACCTCCATCACAGAAGGTGCAGTTCGTTCGGCTGAGACAAGCTCCGCGTCAGTGATATGGCTTTCTCCTTTTTAAAACTTGAACGTTGTGTTGCTGAACCATCCATCAATGGTCACGGCAACACAACGTTCAAGTTTTGAAAAGGACCAAGCCATATCATGGAAGCGAGGCTTGCCTCAGGCGAACGATGCTGTCAACAAAAGGTAATAACTTCATACGAAAAAAGAATATCTTATCTTGTCTGTATATTGGGAATCCATTAGCTTTAAAATATAAAAATACAACGAAACCGTCTACTTAATTATTTAAGTAGTGTTTTATTAGTATTTCCATTGATACGATCATTCATCGATGAAAAGGGCAAATCTCATTCGATTTTTACTTCTTTCCAGAAACTGTATCGGTCGATATTTTGCCATATGATGATTGCCATAGCAACCTCTCTGAATCGATGTGAAGTTCATCCTCTTGAAACAAATCATCAAAGAGAGCCAACAACATTGCACTGAGGTCATCTATCTTTGCGTCATAATAGAAAATATTGAAAATTTACTCTGTTTCATTTTGATGTCGTGAAATGAGGGTCATATTTTGTATGTCGAAGTCGTACAATATTCTGTGTATTGTACTACTGAATGTCCGTTTAGCGTTGACATTGAATATTTATAAGACTCTATCGGTCGACATAGTCGAATAACATTTTTCTAAAGCCTCAGTGATTACAGTTTGTACACTTGTATTATTAAACAATAAAAAAATCCATAATTCTAAGACACAATGAAATCTTCAGAAGTGCATGAACTTTAACTACATACCTACATACCATACATACAATACATACATAGATACATACATACATATATGCATGCATACATACATACATACATGCATGCATGCATACATGCCTGCATGCCTGCCTGCCTGCCCGCATGCATGCATGCATGATGCATACATACATACATACATACGTACGTACGTACGTACGTACGTACGTACGTACGTACGTACGTACGTACGTACGTACGTACATACATACATACATACATACATACATACATACATACATACATACATACATACATACATACATACATACAGCAGTTCGAGAACTTTCCAGATATAGTATATCATGATTTTTGAATAATATATTATATAATAATTTTTTCATTAAACTGAGGTTATGACTTCTACCATGACCTCGACCTTGCCCGTTGTTAAAGGCGGAGCCTCCCTTTAAAAGGGCGCCAACCTATGGCGGCGTTCATTGTGTAAGTGGACATCAAACAGGCAACATGAGGACACACGCTCCAGAAAATGCCACATTTAAGTTTTTTCCGACCGCAAAAACGCTGACAGACTGCCAAGCGGTCAGCACGAAGCTGCTACCGATCGAACTCTGTGGTTATATTCAAATTCTAACGTGACGGGAAGACGTTTTTTAAGGAAATTCGAGTGCGGTGGTGGGGAATAAATGACCGTTGGCAATTTGAACCGACCGTAAATCAAACGGTTATATAAGCTCTATTTGCAGGATTAGCAAAAGGTGACAAAAGATTGATATCAGTTTGTGTAATTAATGTAATAGAAATCAAACATCGTACTGGCAATGTGTTTGACTGGGAGGAGAACTTCACTAATGCGAAAACCTGGGATTGAAAAGTGCGGCTTTAAGCGATAAGCACTTCAAAGTATAGCGACAGCCGCCCAACTACAACCTGATTTTCTATTGACATGTCTCAAAATTAATTTTACCGTTTCCTTACACCGGTAGTTCTGATTATTCGTGCTCTGAACTGTACAGAAAACGGTACTTGTGTTATGGATATTCAATGGTTTTATGTTTTATTCGCCACATGAAGATATTATTGTTAGGTTCCCGAACAGCACAGAGACAGAAAGTCACACAGACAGACGGACGGACACACACACACACACACACACACACACACACACACACACACACACACACAAACGCAATGTTTATTTGACAAAGTAGGTTTATTAGCGAGCAGCATGAAAACGGTACTCAAATACCAACGTTTATTTGGAGCAAGGACAAATGATTTGTTGTTTCATGGTAGATTATTACCAGAACATCGGGTCAATCTAACGTACTAAGCAAGCGTGCATCGACTGCATGTCTTTGCCTATCCGAAAACTATAAATCACCAATTACTGAAAAATGTGCGCTGTTCAATGATTACAATTATAAGCAAAGACCAGACGAAACACCACGTATGCACTGTAATATTTAGAATCTTTTGAGGCATTCATTTCGTTACAAGAATCTTCGTCCTTATAGCTCCATGGGTTAACATAAAAATTTGTCAAGAAACTCAATAAAATATTTGCAAATTATATACCTAGTTCTACCTGTTGTAAACCGGTCCCAGAGACAGACCTTTTTCCTGTCGCGTAATCCTTAAGTAATCCATAATCTGTAAGAGTTGACGTTGATTCATAATTTATGGTTTCCTTGATGTTAAGAATTTAATAGATGCCGTTACCTTTTCTGGTGACGTTCGGTCAAGGATCGGAATGACCTTGTAATAGCGGAGAAAGTGGATTGTTATCACATCGCACTCTCCACCTCACCTTATGAAGAACACGGTACCGGCACATCTTCCTTAGAGGATCATAATGGCACTTATGTAGATGCCTTTTCGCGGCATAACCAACCCGTAGGTTAATGTTTTGTGATGCAACAACCTAATAATGGACCATTGGTCTTCAGTCTCTCCCTAATCCTCTATGCAAATTCAACATGCTCTTCTGAATTTCATTTGACAACACAACATGCCATTCAAAATTCTATTTCACAATTCAACATGCTCTTCTGAATTTCATTTGACAACACAACATGGAAGTTTTGGATTCAAATCGGCTGTTTTCGGCGGGGAAACCGCGCCGTATTTCCGAGGAGCTACCATCTGCAGCGGTTTTGCCTATATAGCAGCCTGCAAGAGTGTGATTGGAGGCGGTATAACGCCGGTAACACACAGCCCTGCCATGCAGAACTTGGTATAGAATGGGATGTTGTGTTGTGAAATAGAATTCGGAATGGCATGTTGTGTTGTCAAATGAAATTCAGAGGAGCATGTTGAATTGTAAACTAGAATTCGGAATGGCATGTTGTGTTGTCAAATGAAATTCAGAAGAGCATGTTTAATTGTAAACTAGAATTCGGAATGGTATGTTGTGTTGTCAAATGAAATTCAGAAGAGCATGTTGAATTGTAAAATACAATTCGGAATGGCATGTTGTGTTGTCAAATGAAATTCAGAAGAGCATGTTGAATTGTAAAATAGAATTCGGAATGGCATGTTGTGTTGTCAAATGAAATTCAGAAGAGCATGTTGAATTGTAAAATAGAATTCGGAATGGCATGTTGTGTTGTCAAATGAAATTCAGAAGAGCATGTTGAATTGTAAAATAGAATTCGGAATTGCATGTTGTGTTGTCAAATGAAATTCAGAAGAGCATGTTGAATTGTAAAATACAATTCGGAATGGCATGTTGTGTTGTCAAATGAAATCCAGAAGAGCATGTTGAATTGTAAAATAGATTTCGGAATGGCATGTTGTGTTGTCAAATGAAATTCAGAAGAGCATGTTGAATTGTAAAATAGAATTCGGAATGGCATGTTGTGTGGTCAAATGAAATTCAGAAGAGCATGTTGAATTGTAAAATAGAATTCGGAATGGAATGTTGTGTTGTGTTGTGTTGTGTTGTCAAATGAAATTCAGAAGAGCATGTTGAATTGTAAAATAGAATTCGGAATTGCATGTTGTGTTGTCAAATGAAATTCAGAAGAGCATGTTGAATTGTAAAATAGAATTCGGAATGGCATAAATTGTGTTGTAAAATCAAAGTAGTAATTTTGGCATGGATTGGACATTGTACTTCACAAGTGTTTGAAAGAAAACAAGTGACTCCCGAACTTTCGTGCGTACAAAAACAGTTTAGCCTGAGACTATCATGTAAATTGAATTGCTATTCTTTGGTGATATTCGAATATCCTATTTGTTGTTCACAGCTGCACTTTCTATAACACTCTATTCTATTCAAGTATATTTATATCGATTGTCAAACATTATTAAAGCACAGATTAAGTGAGTTAAGATTGTAACAAAATATTCATAGTTTCATCATAAAAATGATTAATAAATACTTTAAGTGAAATTCCAAAATCAAATACCTCGTACACATCACTTGTACACGACCTATTCTTGTGAATTACATTTATATTAATTATGAAAAATCTATAAATGCACAGATATTGTTTTTGTATTCGAAAAAAATCATTTTTCATAGTTTTCTCATAGACTGCCATACACAATAAATCAACACTATCGATGAAATCTCTTTCAAATTTTTTGCACACAAATGAAAATTTTACTTCCTACTTCAAACAAAGTACATTTACACCAACTATAAAGATATATATTAATGCACAGATTTAGCTTGTTATAAAAAGAGGAATTGTTAATACTTGCCCGATACACTCACGTGTATTGTGATGGGGTGAAGCACTATATTTGACATATCTTGCTGTCTCCTATAGTTGCGCAAAAAAAGGTTGCGGGAGGACGCAGCATAAGTGTACCGTGTATATCCCACCATAGTACTAAAACATGAATTCCTGTCAGGACGGCGAGTCATTTTGTCATCACCTAAAAATTGGCAATCACTCATACGGTGATGTTGACAAGTTCATTGCTAAGCATGATTGACTCGACGAGTTTGTAAGTGATTCAAGAAACTGTATATTTCACCCAGGCCAAAAATAAAGGAAAACACAACAATTACGAACAGTTTATGATTGAGAATGAATGTTTTACATCTGTTGGAAAATAAAATGCACACTTCGATTGAATTCTTTACACTTTTTTCTCTGGTTCTAAGTATAATCGCTACATATAATACCAACTTGATTTTCATGTACTGGTCCCCTGGGATGTAGCTACCCTTCAAGGAGAAATGTAGCCTCGTCATCTAAAGTGTATCATAGTTTCGTATTGAATATCCCTGCCATCAGTCAAATGATGTTTTTTTTTTCAAATCAAAGGTTATAAAAAATAGATTATAAGACATGCAGTACTCGCGGCAACCTTTATACTGTTCAAATATGTACAGATGTACACCCTATCATGTAGGCTTTGAACTGAGGGCGGGGTTGTTTGGAGCCGGAAATGTCCTAATCCTAATCCGATTTCTCTCTCTCTCTCTCTCTCTCTCTCTCTCTCTCTCTCTCTCTCTCTCTCAATTTTATAATGTGACATCTCTTTATTGTCCTGTGTGATCATGTAATATCCTAATGTTATCAAATGAACTTGGCCGGATCGCCAACTGTGTGACTTAGATCTTGAAAGACAAAAATTCATATTACCCATGTTGTGCGGGAACTTTTTCCCTGCATACTTGTGCGCACAGTAATATCTATCGCGATCGATACGGTATTCTCACAACAACTACAGGAAGGTGGTGAGATAAAGTAAGACGTGGAAGCTGGAGGTATTTCCAACGAAATTTCGAGTCGCTTAAGCGTTGGCTGTTCTTAATTACCAAACGAAGCGTCTTGCTCAGTACGTCTCGTGTAACTGGCAATAAACCTGAAGGCTAAATAACTGTAAGTTTGACTGAAGCAACAAATACCACATATACTCTTCAGAAAAGCAATATGGAAGGCCCAAATCATCAAGTTATTCGACAAATGATGATAAATTTATTTCATCGCATAAATAATTTCGTTAATTCTCGATCGGAAATGAACCTCCGCGTAGCGTGGGGCTACCAAAGAGATCTGCTGTAATTGTGTCAATCTGGGGGCCATTGAAAGGCGCAAAGATCGCAAGTTTATAATATTAAAAGAAGTCAAGACACCACCTGGAATAAGAAGTACAGTTTCGAAACTTGTCTTTGCATTGCCTCCATAGTACTTTAATTATTTGAAAATGTAAACTATGGCTATCCGCCGCTAGCACGGTGAAAACTTTATGCCTGCCGATGGCCGACTCGCTTTGGCGTCTGGACAGCTCCAAAAGATATTGACACTCTCACGTGACCGAATTCGTATGTCTGATTGGTAGAAATGTAAACGATAGGATTCATGAAATAAGTACCAAATCATTTGCATAACTCCTAGGTGATGGTCCAGCTTGTTAAACTTATTAAATGAAAGTATAAATCTCTAGGAGAATAACACCGATGGAAGCAATATTTTTGCAATCTGCGACAATAATTTTAATCCATCCATATCAAACGAAAAGGAAGAAGACTGTCCATGTGAAAAACATATAATGCTGTCCCATTTATCTCAAATTGTGCACTTGTCAAGCATATAGAACTTTCCCAAAGATGGCCGAGAGAGATCTTCTAAATTGCAAAATGCAACATGCAAAATTTTTGAATTTTAATTTTGCAGTTTGAATTTTGAATTTTGAATTTTTGCATTTTGAATTTCGAATTTTGCATTTTGAATTTTGCATTTTGCATTTTGCATTTTTCAAGAACTCTATCGGCCATCGTATTTTTCTGATTTCATGGGACGTTTTGAACAGTTGCGTCCTATGTCGAACATTGTGCGCCTACCTAAGGAATTGGAGCGCGTTTTACATAGTAGAAATAGATTTCTTCCTCATGTGGGACTTCCATTTCAACTTCCTTGAAAGAGGATGAAAGCGTTGTCCGCTGTCTACTCCTCAGCAGACTTCGAAGGTACTTGAGTAATCGGAGACGAACAAGTCGGTGAGATTGATTGCTTTATTTACAAAACGGGAATTCCGCCTGTGATACAGCTTCGGCTTCCATGTTGAATTGAAATTCTCAATTGAGGAATATTTTAAATCAGTGTTAACATTCGTCTGTAATCTACATTTACTTTTAATGTGTTTAAATGTGGTGCGCATCATATTTTAATGACACATAATCTCGTGATACCTAAAAGATTGCCCGCTCTTAGTAAATGTTTGATTCTGTGAACTTGATTACATTTTCATCGATGTCACAACTTCTTTTAATAACAACCTAGGGCATGGTGAAACTTCACGTGTTATCCACTGAGAAACAACCTGTCAAACCAGACCACGACAATAGTACTTGTGTTTATTTGTTTTCGCCATTATTTGATGGGTTTTTGAATTCCACTTCAAAGTGTCTTATTAGTCTTGTGTTACAAATGTGAAATTCATTTAAAAATTGTCGGCGCAATGAACCTACTCTGAAAAAAATGTGAAATGAAAACATACTACGTAGCAATATATATTGAAAGATATCATAAAGTAAATGTTCATTAAAATACAAATTATAAATTTAATAATTGTCACAGGATAAATGTCAAACATTCAACCCTTTGAGTGCTGTAATTTTATCCCGCCAAAATTTTAGTGCAACATTTAAATAATTTTTTATGAATTTTTTCTGTAATTTGTTTTGATAATGTTTACCAAATCGATATCACTTTTCACATTAGTATAATTAAAAAAAATAGACTTGAGTATATTCATAAAAGGCGACAAAAATTGACTTTGGCGCTGAAAAGGTTAAATTAAAAAATGCTAGTAAGTGAATTAGAGGACTGGAGATAAAAAGACATAAGTTGGCCAATTGTTGAAGACAGCTACGACAAGAAAACTTGATTTTTACTCCAAACGATGTGCAATGATTCTAAGCAAGAATTACAGAAACATATGAAGCATCATTTCTTAGGTAAAGTACGTAGGAACACAAGGTTTACACCAAGAAAATATTCAGCAAAACCAAACGGAAATGGTAAATACGACAAAATCATATTGCAACTTCTACAACGAATACCTGAAAAAAGATAAAACCGTTCATGATAAGTACCGATGGGATTAGAGCATCTTCATTACAAGAAAAACAGGATGATGCTGAGACGAGCACTGGGCCCTTCCGAACAACGAATGAGGCGGTAACGCCATTAAAGTGTGTACTTTCTGAAAGCCTGTATATTAGCAACGCTGTGATTTGTATTCATTTACACCAGGATCATGTGACAGACATTTAAATAACCAGTCACAGATTCGAATAAGAAATAATACATAATGTCAACCTTTATCTGGTTTCCATGTCATTCAGTTTCATCCATCGTGTGAATTCAAACTTAATTCACAAAACAGACATATATATATATATATATATATATATATATAACCACGATTATAGAAAGATAATCGGATTTATATACATGCAGTTGTAGTTTTCATATTTTCAAGGGTAGACTGCCCTCTACGGCAAATAGAGTTCCATTCATTAGTGCCTTAGAGGGGGGTCACAACATTGACCTGCCTCTTGTCGATCACACCGCCAAACAAGCAGCTGGCAGTTTGGTTTTTCCAACAATTTTATCCTCGTTTCTACATTGTTCAGGCAAGCTCTCTTTTTGTCTTAGGGGTCATACCCTTATATAAGTGCTGGGCATCCAGGCACATGTTTTTGGCAATCAGTATGAAGCCAAAGGTGTTAATTTTAGGTCATTCTTTCGTGGCTAGGCGTCCATGTCATTACCGCGTAACGCACGTCCTATGCCGCAGTCATTCAACATGTGCAGTTCTGCAGAAATACAGCTATACGGCATCGGAGGCCGTACGGTGAATAATGTACGGGGTTTTGATTTACATGTCGTCCAGTGTTTTAACCCAGTGTGGTTGTTTTACAGCTAGGTGCAATTGATTTGTCATAACTTTCAGCAGCTATTGCCGGCTCAAGTCTGATGCATTTCGTGGAGATCTGCTCGATTACATGGACGTCAAGTTTATTTTTGTTTGCCAGATTTTCCCGCGCATCACATCATGTAGTAGCCATTTTTATCGAGCGTGTCTCACTGTTGGACACTTTCTTAGAGGCCGAGTTAGAAGGCTTCGCCTTTGGGCATTTCTGGAAACACATGCGTGTTTTAGCAAGTTTGCACAGATTTTCTGCGCCGATGGGGTTCATTCTAGCGCACTTGGCGAATTCAGGTAAGGTAAATTGGGCAATTGTGACCCATGAGGGAATTTTGGCCCATTGTACGTTCTCTGCTTTTTAAAGCGCCATCTTTCATCAACAAGGGCGTACGAACGTCTGCTTATTATAGAAGCTTACGGGGGGCAGTTCTTAATTCATTACGGTTAATTTTAGCGTGTTTTGATGGTGCAGTACTGCCAGTAGTGTCGGTGTTATCAGTTTCCGTACATTCGTTTACACTTTTCAGCCTTGCGTACATGCATATTGGGCTTATTTCAGTTGTTTTTGTTGCCACTCACATTGACATATCTCGTCATGACAGAGTGGTTTTACTATCATGTATTAATTTTGGTTGTATATACCTTATTAAGTACTACTTATGTATGCATTTTTATTTGCATAGTTTTAATTACCCAATCAAGGTATATTCCCTTTTTACAGCATGATTAGTGCAATATCTTACCGGTAACCATTTTGGTGGCCATTTGCACTAGTGCTGTTTTTGTACCCTCTCATACCTTGTCAGGGGAGAGTGGTTTACCAATATTATTGGTTGGATTTACCTTCTGTTTCAAGGGTTGATTTAATTTGTAGCCACGTGCACTGTTTAATTTTTGCAGTGGTTATTTTAATTTCTTTGTACTTAAATTATTGTGTTACCAGGGTGAAGGGTTTACAATTTTTACATTTTATTATGCAGTGCAAGTGTTATTTTATTTTTCTTCCCTATGCTGGCATGACTATTCTTATCATTAGCCAATAGGGCCAAAGGTCTAGTCCACTTTACTTGCTGTTAGTATTTCTCTTTATCAACAGCATGCCACCGAAGCGAAAAGCATCGGCCACCAGAGCAGCTACAGCTTAACGCAAGGTTTCATCAACAACAACATTTGCTGTCCCTGTGAGAGCATCGGTCAATCCTCCACATGCAGCTGAACCGATTCAAGAATTCCTACAAGTTCCCAGTACCAGTCAACATAGCGAACAACTTGTTGCTGCAGTGTTAACGCCTAGTGTCACTTCTTGGACTCACACCGATACCAGTGCATTAGCAGCCATTATGTCGCGAACAGTCATCCAGGGTTTAAAGGATGTTGGCCTTTTCACCTCCGCAAGCCCAGCTACTACATCTCCAGCTGTTGCCCAATCAGTTAACAATGACATTACCAGTCAGGGGGTTTTAGTTTCTAGGCAACTGGCATCCCCTCACAGTTTCTACCAATCAGTTTAAGGTGGAAGTGAGCAGGCTTCTGCTGCAAGCCCTTAACTGTCTGTTCATCTAGGAAAACATACCAACGTGCATGGAGACTTTTTATACAGTTCATAGGCAGCCTATTTGGGGTGCATTGTCCATCACTACCACTCTCAGACGTGCATGGAGAATTTTTATACAGCCACTTTGGGGTGCATTGTCCATCACTACCACTCTCAGACACGGCTATTGCATTGTTTATTGGTTACCTTTCCAGACAGCACCTAGCCCCATCCACTGTGTCAACTTACTTGTCAGGCATAAGCTATGTTCATAAACTTGCAGGTTTTTCAGACCTAACCAATTCTTTTATGGTACACAAACTGGTTCATTTATATCGCACATTAGAGCATAAACGGGGTACTCATCTCCTATCACACGCGATATCTTGTATTGTCTAGTTAAGACCATTCCAGTGTTATTACATCAGCTTATCAGTGTTGTTTATTCAGAGCAATGTTTCTAACAGCCTTCTATGGTTTTCCTCATGATTGGGGAAATCACTAAGAATAAGCACGATAGAGATGGTGTCATTCAGTTCAATATGTTGCAGTTTCGGGAACTTCAGGTGAACCTCAGTCAATGATATTAACTCTTTTCAATTTTAAGCATAGCAGGCCGGGCACAGCATTTGTTATTTCATTTCAGAAGATTGATGTGGCTGACATTTGCCATGTACAGGCTATGTGTGGGATTTTTGCCCTTTTAGGGGAGTGGAGCCTGGCCCACTTTTCTGTTTCCCCAGGGTCGTTGGATATAGGACGTTGTGATTTCACAGCACATCTTTAGTACATAGATTACTCTATATGTTAATGCATTTGCACATTGAATTTTGTTTGTATCCGGTCTAAAATGGCTGTGCGGCAGCCATTTTGTTTCTTGTATTTGATGACTGTGCATTCGTTCATGTAAATCTCTCAGCGATGCCTGGCGCGATTGCATTGAAAGTTAGTACATTTTTTCCCCCTTTTCACATATATATGCACGCCGTTTTTTGTAATGATTTAATCAAAAATGGCTTTGTGACAGCCGTTTTCTTTCCTGTATTCGATATCCATCCGCAGGGTCCCCAGGTATAATCCACAGGGGTTCAAGGATGAAATTAGTATTAGTGCTGTGTCCATGCATTGGGGCTCATGAGTGCAGATATCTGAGATATGCCTGTGCCAATTCTTTTTATACTTTGTACAGGGATACTACACTGTAGAATACATATGCATGTCAATTTATATTGGTGTGGCATGCATAATTAGTGCTAATTTGCATAATTCTGGATGAGAGCACTGTTTTTGGTACAACTGTGCCAAATTTGATGAAACTTTGTACAGGTGATTTTCACAGAGAGTTCTAATATCAGTCAAGGACATATGTCAGTATTGCATCAATTAATTGGTATTTTGCATATTTGATGAATTTTGCAATTAGGGTGATGTCTAGAATATACGGTGATGTCCAGAATTTACTGCAGCAGATTTAATGAAACAAATGGTCGGAATCTTTAGCACATAGCCCTACAATAGTGTACAAAGATACTTAGCAGTATCATGTTAATTAATTGCTAATTTGCATATTTCGTTCCTTTTCCTTATTAGTGGGCTATCTCCAGAAATACTTTTAAATTTTATGAAATCTGGAGCAGATGTTGATCCATCAGCATTATAATACTTTGGGAACACATTAAGGAGTTTCATTTCTTTTTTACATATTTAATGAACTTTCATAATTATTGTCATATGTCTAATAATGCTGTATCAATGGTCAAATACCATGCAAAGATATGTAGCGGTTTCTTATCAATTAATTGCTTATTTGCATATTTAATGGATTTTGGTAATTAGGCTGATATATCAAGAATAGTTCATCAAATTTCATTAAACTTGGTACAGATGTTGAGCTCAAATTGCTTTAACAGTAAAAAAAAAAAAAAAAAAAAAAAAAAAAAAAAAAAAAAAAACATTTATCAGTGTCAATTTAATCAGTTGGTGATTGTATATGTAGTGAACTTTCCTAATTCTAGTGATATATCCACAAATACTGTGTTAATAAACTTGGTACAGATTTTGATCTCATAGTGTTGTTAATACAGTTCATTGGCACTTAGTGGTATCATACATATATATAAATTAATGGGTAGTTTGCATTTA
>LD349515.1:120704-148156 GCA_001465055.1 Ptychodera flava
GATACTTGGCCTTTCGCTCCATCTCATCATTGTTTTGGTGATTATTTATCTCCCACAAACTGAGCAAAATGACCAGAAGTGGTTTAGTTTAAATGCAGGAATATAAATATATATATATATATATATATATATATATATATATATATATATATATATATTTATTCGCCCTGCTGAGCATTAAATGGTAATACTCTATTATGATTCGTTGTGGTGTTACCGGACATTTTTGACCTCAAACGACCAAAACTAAACATGCGCAAGAAGTTTTTGCGGATCCTGATATTAGTCAGCGCGTAGAGTATGGGATTCAAGGTCGAGTTGCACCACAACAGGTAGTTGACAACCTCCCAGGCATTCTCGTCGAAACATTCCTCGCAAAATATCACAAGAATCGAGTACACGTAGTACGGTGCCCAGCAGACGACAAACACACCAACCAGAACCGCCAAGGTCTTGGCGGCTTTCTTATGCTTTGGATGCAGCTGTGGGCTGTTCGCTTTTTGTCGGCAATCTTCAGAGCTATTTTCACCCCTCTGCGCATTTCGGCCATCCGACCAAGCTACACGTTTATTATTTCCGGCTTGATGTGATCGGTCACCGCTTACGTCATCACATAAAGTCGAGGCAGTGATAGGTTGAGCTACGCTTTCGTTCGTTCTTGATGGTTGTTGTGATGTCAAACTTTTACTGAGGAGTCCCATGGATCGTTTACGTATGTTCATATACACCGTCATGTTAAGATAACCGATGACTAGCAGTGGGATGACGAACTCGATCAACAGCAGAACTACCGTATACGCGAAATTATCGACCATTTCGATCTCACAGTCCTCCGAGTAGTCGATGTTTCTCTCGCCGGTGATGGCGCTCCAACTGAGCAGAACGGGAGCGTAAATTAAAACGGAAACCAGCCATGTCATGGAGCACATGATTATTGCTCGTCTCTTTGTCTGCAATACCATGTACTTCATCTCGCAGGTTAAGAGGAGATAACGATCTAGACTTATCATAATAATAGCCAACACGGACTCAAAACAAGTGCAAAAGTCAACCACGACCCAGAACTTACAGATGTATTCACCATATGGCCAAAAGCCATGCAGGACCCATGATGAATTAAGGGTGAGCGAAACCACGCCAACCAGAAAATCAGCACAGGAGAGGTTTAAAATGTACAAGTTGCCGACCTTTGACCTCAAAGCCGGGTCCACGATAAAGAATATGATAACGGCTAAATTGCCAAATACAGTCACAAAAATGATAGCTGTCAGCACGATCGCTATGACGACGGATGCGGTAGTGGAATATGGCGGCTCCAGGACATCATACTCTATGTTCTCTGTCGTTAATGAGTAATCTGCACCGTCCAACATCCTGATTCTTCGATAGACTGGATGCAGAATTTCTAAAAGAAATGACCAAAAGGATAATAAGTGCTCAGGCCTAACATTTCTTTTATAGTGAAAGGTTTAACGTTTAACATGTATGTATGTATGTATGTATGTATGTATGTATGTATGTGTGTGTGTGTGTGTGTGTGTGTGTGTGTGTGTGTGTGTGTGTATGTATGTATGTATGTATGTATGTATGTATGCAGGTAGGTAGGTAGGTAGGTAGGTAGGTAGGTAGGTAGGTAGGTAGGTAGGAAGGTAGGTAGGTAGGTAGGTAGGTAGGTATGAGAGTTTATAGATCTTTTCTGTCCGGGTGCGCGCAAAATTATTCATGAACACATAAAAATATAGAAAACATTGCAGCGCGTGTGATATCGTCGGAATGCGAAAGAATACACGTTGCATTTGAGATCAGAATTTCCTTTCAATGTTCGTTCTCAAATCATTTTTGACAACGGGTTTTTTACAGCATTACAATGGTTTCCCCATAATAGTTCCACACCTCGACATCTTGTTATATTCCCTTTGATTCCATGGCTACTTATCACGAACTAGGTGTAATTTTCAGAAGTACCCGTTTCGATCATAGAATGTTAACATTCACTTTGCAGTCAAAAGTAGGTGATAATAGATTTTACATGTGTCTCATCGACATCTTTAATCGCTGTCTGACTGTTGATAATGATGCATAATCACCGCTTTTATCACCTTGATAAGTAAACATTTAAGTCAATAACACCCCAGCTTACTAATTTAAATCGATTAGGATTATAGGTTATATAATATAAAACACACAACACACTCATGACAAACAGATAGATAGATAGATAGATTTTACACTTAGTACATTTATCAATGTACAAACATTTCTTAATTCTACATATGTTGCTAAACGAACTATGTGCCTTTTCCTATGGAAACTGACAAAACCCTACATAACCTGGTTTTGTCTACGCTTTGTCGTTGCATGAAATTAAAATTATGATCTGACTCGCTTCCAAGCAAACCGCTCTGGCAGTGTTTCATCTTACTTGATCAATCAATTGTGGTAAAATTTACCCCTTTATCCGATATCAGTAATTGTATTCGGAACAATATTAAATTCCCACTCTCTCTCTCTCTCTCTCTCTCTCTCTCTCTCTCTCTCTCTCTCTCTCTGTGTGTGTTAAGCATGCTATTGACTGCAGATTCCATCTTTCTGTTCTGTACGCTCGCTGAAAGTAAACACCAATTGGCAGAACGCTCGGCCAAATCACATCTTGTCTATTGCTGAGGCAATTTTGTTCACAAACTCAGTTGACTTGAATAACGTGAGGTTTGTGAAATAATATTACCTGTCGATCGTCGGAACCGTTTGTACCTAATCTACGTAGTGATCATCTCTCAGACAACCTTATCCGATGCCTATAAAGTCCGCTTGTCAAACCGGCTGGCATTGTTGTGAATTAAATACTAATTACAATAATATGACCACACCAAATAGTTCGCTACGACTGTACCTTTCATCAACCCTAAAAACAGAAAAGTAATTTTCTTTTTAATTTTCTTGCAATATCAAAGTAAGCCCCACTTATCCGGTGATTGGCGTCACCAACTGCCCCCGGAGTGGAAAATACCAAATTGATGTTACTCTTTTATACTGATGAGATTTCTCTTTGTCGTATGCGTGTCGTTCAGTTGCGTAGATACTTTACCATAGCGCTGCCTGAGCATGTCTGGCTCTGGCTATGGCAGTTATAATATAACCCTATATTTGCCCTCGAATAGCTTTCTGTACATCCGCACAATCATTGACGTTCTGTCGCGCTAGATTAATTTACTCTATCGTGAGCAGCAGTTTGTCTTCCAAATGAAACCAACAACTATATTGTGTTGCTTTAGAATGATTGATTGTGGCCGTACATACATAGAAGTATTTTCTTTAGAAAATAATGGGGTTATTTTATCAAACTAACTCCTTTTAATAATATGAGAAAACACAATCATATCACAAAAACTGTACCATTAGCGTTATTGAACTGATTGGTTGGACCTATCGACATGATGATTGCTTGCCTTGTTCTTTGACAGATATCTTTTATCGTGTCCGGGGAAGACATCACTTCATGTGTTTGTTCGGATCGATTTACATGGTGATTGGCCCATGGACTACATATATAAAAGCTCAACATGATCTATTCAAGAAATAAAGCAGCCCGGCTCCGGGTGTATCTCAAGACGTTGACCAGTTAATGACATATGTACAGGAGCGATAGAAAGTGCATGTAGTGAAGTATACTTGTGAGGTATACTAGTTGTTGAGGTTATTGAAATTCCGGCGATATCAAACGAAAAGGGAGTTCTTTTGAAGGCACGAGCTCGGGTGTGTTCCAAATAAGCTATATAACGAATATAATATGGTCATTTTCATCAGATGGCCATATGGTACAAGAATGGTTTGATTTTGTGTGTGTGTGTTTTATTTACAATTTTTGAGATATTCTTCATCTCGATAAAATCTCCTGGCAACTCGAAATCATCCTTTCTGTCTCCTCCAACTCCTTATAACATCATCATCGTTGTCATTGTTATCATTATTATCAACATCACTACCATCATAATTACCATCGATGGCAAGCCAAACTGGGCAAAACTACTCTTACAACTAATTACCCAAACAACGTTATTGGCTGCGTGTGATTATATTGAGTCTTACATGATTATCTGTATCTCGTAAACGCCATTTTGTTTTTTCTGTTTGAGGCCCATTCTTAGTCATTGCTAAAGATATTTACTGATACAGCGGAGGCAACAAAACTGACTTCACCTTTTTATATTGAGTTCGCATGCTTGATAGATCATCTCCTTGCTTTAAAATCAACTTTAAAGGTATTCGGTCACCTGCTTTTTAATTACCTATCACAGATTTTACGCGGGTGGCCGCCTTTTAAAAATGGCGCCTCCACACGACCAGCCATGGCACACTTAGTGGCGTAGACCACTACCATGTTTTCTGACGTATCAAATATGGAGGACCAACAGCTACAGGTGTTACAGGGTAGTACGCTAAGCCCCGCCCCTTTACCACATATGGAATATGCAAATTTACGGTGACCGTGTACCTTTAAAACAATGTTAAGACCCATCCATTGAACGCGTTTAATTGTTTTACGCTCTAGAAAGGAACATGCAGACCTGACTTGCGAAATGAGCAAATGATAGCTATCTCTGGTGTGATTAAGTTAGTTGTTTTGATTTCTGTTTTTCAGTATTGACGTAGAATTTAAAAATAACTTTGAAAGCTCAAAAATAGTCGTGTTTGGTGTATCTGTTTTGAGGTTTGAACATATTGAAAATATATGAGGATATCATTTTGGTGATTATGACAAATGCTTGGCAAATGGTAAGTATGACAAACCCTTGCACATGCTGTAGGGACAACACAGACAAAGCACGGGTGATACACAGAACGGCTCTGAAGCTCTTGTCGCCGAAAAAGTCATGGTTTGTTATTTGTGATTGTCATTATCCTCATCTAATTTAGCCTCGCTCGCTAATGGCAAAGTCTTGTACCTGTGATTTTGTCACAGACGCAGATGAATTGAGGAAGTCCAAATTAATGGTCCGAGTTCTTGAAGCAAATCGTGCATGCTGCATAACTCCAAACAAACTGAACTGTACCCTCTCCCTGTCGTAATTTTAACACATTCTTTGAATTTTCTTTAGGAAGATAATGACCCATCCATGCACGTTTCGTGGCAAATAAATTATCGTTTACAAATATTTGCAGCTGGAAGAAGAGCAAGTGACCACTATTCTCAGTGTAAAACCGCGAATAAGCGTATATTAGTTTTTTCGTGTTCGGTTCAATATATACAGACTGTTTTCTGTGTGTTATATTAAAATGTTGCCAAGAATTACAGAAAGTGTGTTTGGAATTTAGAGTAACATGTTATAAAAGTGTTAAGAACACTCATTTACTCAAAACGCGATAGGAACTATAATTTGGGAGAATCAGATATTCATGTTATTCAAACTTTTCGAAAGTCTTAGGTGCCGTATAGCTGAATGTTGCAATATAAAAAATAATTATATAAAAATAAGTGTATAATGTATGAAGAAAAGCAGATTAGCTAACATTTGCAATTTGAACCCGACATTACTTCACCATCCAATTATCCCACATTAGTTCCAATCGTGTTTCAAGTTTCAACAAGTATCATGTTGTGTTTGTTATGTGAAGTAACAGGTAATGAGAGTGTTTACTAATTCCCATTTACCCAAGTTTCACCCTTACGCGTCATTTTGCATTTGGTAGGTAGGGTAACATGTTATTTAAATTAGTAACATGTTATATAGATCCTCAGCGCTACTAAAATCCGAAATCACCAAAGCGCCTTTTTGCAACAGTAAACAAAATATGTCATTCGCTCAAAGTATGGCAGTTAAACCATTTTCCGAGTGTAAACAAATAATGACAAAACTTTTTGATAAACAATACGGTGATAATTAAAAGGCATTAGGACAATAAAAAATGGTAAAACTTATGAACAGCGGGCGATACTGATAGCAATACTAACTAACGGAAATAAACCACGAAAGACAAGGCATTCAAGATGACACATAGAGATATGGCACATAATTCCAAAACTCAAAAAGCATGGCTATCTGACAGGTATCTCCTACCATGTTATGGGACTGCAATCCTGCCTTTAAGTGTTCTAATTTAGCTCAGATGACTTCGGCCTGTCTCAGATTTTAACTTGTTCATCGTTTCTGCCACATTTTTTCCAGAACCCACCATTACCTCATTACGTCGGTATATAACACAATAGGAGCTAGTTTGCCATGGAATGATTGGCTTTGCACAATCTTTCAAAATTTTAACAATATGTTTAATATTAACAACTAGTTTGCTTTCCGTCTTAAACTTTCTATTCTAACTTTATGATTTTGCAAAAAAACTATATGACAGTATCTGATTGAATATCATTAAAGATTACAAAATAACAATATTTTCACAAAAATATGTGAACTTCACCCAGTGTCTATCTTTTTTTTTTGTCACTTGAATACTTGTACGTATCCAAACTTGTTGTTTTACCTGAAACAAAACGACGTTTTTCTATCAATTCTGTAAGGCTCACTTCAAATATGCCCTTACTACATTTAGCGTTAATTTAGTCTCTAACTGACGAAAAGGCAAGGGACACACAACCTGACTCGTATCCAACGCAATGAGAAGAGCCCTAGGTTTTAGTGCTGTTTAAGTATCTATACATATATTTGAAGATAGTGTAAATATGGAGCCAGACAATGCACAATTAACAAGACGAATGATAATTTAATGTTAGGGGCGGGGGAAACATAACGAATCCTGGAGAATTTATTTGAAAACCCTTTCTTCTATAGCTGCAAGTTGCCAAGAGTTGATGTATGGCTGCACTGGATAAAGCAGTAACTCCAGCTGCTTTGTCAGTGGTCTGAGTCGCAAAGTACTTTTTGTTTCTATAATAAATAGTGTTTCTTGAACTCAATTATGATGAGTATGATGTGCTGCATTTGTGATTGATGTTGTTATCACAGAGGGAAAATACAGATAAAAGGCATGGAGAACGTTGAAAATGCCCCCTATAAGAATCATTAGTTTAAGGTAGAATTTCCGAAGGACAGGTATAGGGACTTAAAAGGTTGACAATACGTTTCTGATTAACCGCTTCCGGAGGTTACTTTTTAAGGCTCTTTAAGTAAACAAAGTTTTACTTGTCTTATTTTTGTTAAAATCGGAAAAAAGTATTTTATGAATTTAAAATTTAATGTATGTTTGAATTAGAATTTTTGATAAACTCTTTGTTATGTGTTTCTAAACTGAAAGGTTAATTTTTTTTTAGTTTTGAGGCGTATGTCACCTTCAATGAAGTCCTCTAAAATGTATGTTTTTGGTATTAAACTAAATAAATGACAAAATACATCTTTACAATCATAAAAATCGAGTGTGGAAGTACGAACAGCAAACTAATTAACATGTTGTTCAAAGAAATCGGGACCAATGCTGTTTTACTGCTTTCAATTACATTTAAATTCCTGTACGGCGGGCTCAATGATGATTGGAAAATGGCAGCTAAATGGCGGCTATCTTGGATTTTTGATGGCAAATGATGTTTTCACTCTAAATGATTTGGCATAAACACTCATGCTACGTCACATACTCGTTATCATGAAATACAATATTTGGCTGAGAAACTGCACTTATCTACTCGAACTCCGCTATATGCATTAGCGCGTTTCAAGCTATTATGTCAAAAAATACTATGCATATCAAGGTAGCCATATCTAATTTATGCAAATTAGTATTAAATATGGTAATTTACAATTGCTAACTTGTTTCTAGGGAAGCACTAAGAAAAATATGCAGTTACTAACAGATCTTTGCCATATGAAGTCTCAGTGTATTTCTTCGGTTGGAAATCTTTGATATTTTGGTGGCGGCCATTTAGTTGCCAAAGGTGACGGATGCCGGTAACTTTTTCTTTCAATTTGATGATCTTGACAAGCAAAATCCGTTTCAAAAAAGATTTTTAGAAGTTAGAACCGGTATGAGTAAATAAAGTGGACTTTGCTGCCGGAATGAAACCTTCCCTGTAAGATTGTGACATTTTAATAACAAGCTCATGGCATGAAAATAAGCTTGATGTCAATTTCTATCTTCAGGCGGAGGACATTTTGGCGTCGTAAAAGAACGACATATTTAGATCTCTCTTCCGCGAACGGCTTAAAGCACAAGATTAGATTTACATCACTAACTGGCAGTAAAATAATACGGTGTTAGTGACGTCAAACATTAAACAGCTAGAGGGCAAGTGATAGAGGAAATTTAGAGAGGCAAAATGTGAAAACAGAAAAACTACACAATTTTTTTGCACTGACAGTCAAAGATTACCTGCCCAGCTAAGGATAAACTCAGCTATTCACAAAAGTCTTGCTTTGAGATACGATTTTCTAATTTCCTTGACAAGTGTCCCTGTCGTCTCCAGAAGCCATTGAAGCGTTTTAACATAGATAACAAAACAAACAACCCAATAAAATATCACCAGGGTTAAATTTCTATTTTGATATTTTATTCATAGATACAAACAACTTAGTATTTTTTCTGTGGGATTTAAACTCAAAAAACACGGTACCAACTCAATCATCAATGTCAGCAATCAAAGCCATACGGCTACATCCGGGAGATAAACACTTTGAAAGTGTTCTTGTGATCAATTGAGTCCTTGAAATCGCGAGCAACATTTCGATGTATCTATAAATATGCTTGGCATATCTACCTTTGTACGGCGATGAATAATGACGGTAGGCCTTCGGAATATGTTGACATTTGGTTTTTCTATAAAAAAGTTGAAAATATGCCGATTAAACGTAGCGTTGAAAATATTGAATTTCTCTTCAGGTAAATTAGAATAAAATCAGACTCAGAAAGCTTATTTATTCCAGACGAAGATACTGAGACGGACGTTTATTGTGTGGTTTTGCAGATGACATTTAGTATCTTTGTTCAGAGCCACAGATCTGTATTCTGAAGGTAGTGTCCGGCATTCTTCCTTGAGTGCGTTCAGAAAGGAAGTAAGATTTTAGAAACCGTTGTGCTTTCGTTGCAAATATATCAACCTTTAAGCGTAATGAAAAGCAGAGAAAATAAACGAGATCATAACACAGCCTATGTCAATTTTTAAAGTTTAAGCCATGTTTTATCGACAGTTACTAATTGTATAGCTAAGTGGTATATCACAAAGGTGTAGCATTTCCATCGCAATCAGAGATGGAAATAGCGCTGTCCGCCACATTTATGCACTGCCCTGGGATATGGTCGTTTCGAGTCATACTATTAATTTCCTGATTTTCTATAAGTTTTGGTTTTTAATCATTCTTTATTATTGTTCGGGTCACAGGTGCCTTGGGGCTTATTAAGTATTGATAATTTTTCCATTTTCTAATGAGCTATAAACACTGAACTCAGAAGAAGTATATGATGTTCGCTTCGTGGGGGATAACCTGCTACAGGGCAAAATGTCTATAGAGCATTGTTGAGTTTAGTTTGTAACGAATTTCGAATCACAAAGATATGAATGATCCATCGCCTTCATATACTGTGCATTGCAAATTGGAAAGGTATCAATAAACTCTATTAATTCCTGACTGGATAGGTTTCCTGGCAATCAAACTGTCATGGTCAAAATGTCATCAGTGAAATAAAAAATGATGCGTACTTTACACGTGAGCAATAGAAAACAGTGACTACAAAGAACAAATTACTCCTCAAATTTCTGTTTGCTTCCACTAAAGCTACATCACGTGTGCCATGAATGTTACATGGTAAATCTGTTTAATCTCAGAGTAACCTTTACAGAATTCATAACTGCCTTAGACAATGTCTTACTTTCGCGTGTATCTCCCCAAAGAAATCTTTACATGTAACCTGTCATCTGAAAGAATCAATGATAGCAAATTACAAAGTAAAGGTGTGAACTGACCGACTTCGCTTCGTGTGATCCTTTGAAAACGCACAACTTGTGATAGCATTTACAACATCTGTTGATCATGTCCGATGCCGTGTTGTGTTTTCACGTAATAAGAGCATTCCTCTTTGCTAATCGTCCGGGTACCGGTGTGTTATAAATGTATTTTCCCACACTCTTGGTTCTTGATGCTACAAATTCCAATTTTATCCGGAGGAAACAGATCAAAACTTTAATTTTTGATGAAACCCACGTTGTCATAGGTACGACAGACAGGGGTATAACGTTATCAGCTTCGGCTTACAAAAACGTATTTGTTGCTTCGTCACCATGGTATTATCAAACATTCAGTACGTGTGCACTATAGTTACTGCCACTTTGTGACTATTCAAAGAACACTGAACTAGGTTCTGAGTAAAAATTGATTTATTTTTTACTTAGTGCCAATCCTATTAACCTCGGGTGTATAGATAACAACGTTTCCGCCTTTGTCTGTTTTGCTTTTCTTATGAACAAGCTTGCCTCTGGGTATGTCATCTCTGCATCTGATTTGAATCAGATGGAATCAGTACTGATGTAAAAATATGGCCTTAAAAAAACGCCTAAAACCTTTTTTTATTAACAGTCTCTACGTTCCTTCTCTCCAGATGATATGAAATTTATCGTTCGTAAAATCGTTGATTATGTCCTATGAATACAAAATCCATGGCCACCCAGTGCACTACTATATAATTTCCCGCAAATTTTACACGACAACTATATGCCCCGTGGAACGTCTAGACATCTTAAATATCATGATCCGTGGTTGACATACAAATTCGATATTAAAAGCGCATTCAGTGTGTTGTTGCGATGCCAGCCAATGTGTATAATCAGTTTAAGGAACCGTCGACGCAGGTTGTTGCATAAATTCAAGAAACGCATGATTTATTTTGCTTTGATAAAACCTACTCCCTTTACGAAACTGCGAATTTTTGATATCGTCCACAGAGTAAAATGCAATAACTCTGCCTTCAGAAATTAAAGGGGAATTTAATTTATTGAGTAAAGTGCAAGCCATAAAGAAACCTATTGTATTATATTTTTTTAATTGGTCGGTTCAAGTGTGCACTTTTCTGCTTAATTAACATGCGGTCACAAAAATAGTAACAAAATGGATGTCACTAATTGACTTGAGGTCAAACCCCTGCTCCCTGAACGGAAATTTCCGCTTTATTAACTTGTACAAAAATCTGAGACGTTTTTTAAATACATTGGTGTCTTTACCATCGGAGCGTTTATATTACATCTGAACGCAATAAGAAGCGACAAGAACTATAGTCTGGCTGGCTCATTTATTCAGCAAGTCTATAGATTTTAGATGAGTAACATCAAGAATTAAAACGTATGTCGAAAATGATACTGCCCTTGGTGTACAAACACAAGGTGACGTTTTTCAGCGTGTAAAATAACATTGTCTGTTAGAAGGCAGATATTGCTGGTGCATGGTAATACAATGTTAATTAGATTATCTAGGGTACCTGGCGATGTAATCACCACATGATTGGGAGTAATGAGCATCATGTAACATTTATTGAGGCATGATGGTGCAATTGCTAGGGTACTGGATCAACAATGGGAGGAAAATGGTGAATTAGAGATTTGGGCATGGCGAGGGTATTGGACTCAACATCCGACATCCTGGATGGTAAATTAAACACTCTAACAACATATCAATCCATGTTCCTGTATCCCGTAAGCAGAGTACTTCCTATGACATTTCTCAGACCCAAGCGTTATGGGTACCACTGCTCCTTGTAATTGTGTATCTATCTGCCGTATTTTTGACAGAGTAAATATTATTAACAAAGTCGTTGATTCGAGGTTTTGTCTGCGTATGCGACATAATTCAAAATTTCCAAAAGTTAAGTTTTTGTTTAACTCTAATATTATACTTAAGGCGACCCAACCCAAAAGGCCGGGTGGTTGTTTCAATATAGACTTCTCATTAATACTTTATTTCACCATTCGATATTCATTAAAAAGCTATTAGTGAATAGTTTTTAAATATTCATTTTTCCTTTTTTCATTTTCATTTTATTGCCTTTTAAAATCTTTGACAAATATTCTGTAGTATGTATTATATATATATATATATATATATACATAAATTACTTCAAGTACAAAGTAATGAAATCTATCACTGAAGTTATATAAATTATGTGTATATATATATATATATATATATATATATATATATATATATATATTAATAGGTTAATACGAACATCAAAGATACTTTTTGCTAGAAAGCGTGCTCTTACCTTTGGAAGAAGTCTGGGTTATATTGATGACGCAAAATATGTATTTTGCGAATCATACATTCAAAGGAAAAGATCATTGAACTGACAGATATGAAAAACTTGATGAGAAAACTTGAAAGTGTAGATTTCATTAGTGTATTTCTTTCCCCTTTCGTCGTCGTGATATTATGGATAAATGGCTCCAAGCATGCCTTACCTTTCCAAGAACATTTTAGTGTAATAGAGTGATAATTTCTATTACATTGCGCTTCTATTGAAGCCGTGTCATGGGCGGGATGGGAATCGAGACATATCATTTATAAATTCAACAGAAAAAAAACATGAATAATACAGTCTGAAAGACAGACACATCAGCTAAAAATGTTCCTTTCATTCGTTATGTGATAACACGATGTACTGTACGTCGCCGCCACGTGATCGAACCAACATGAGCAGTACCTTTATGTTAACATTTCAGAATGGTCGTGACTTCACCACTTTGCCAGATATACTCGGAGGTTTGTCATCTTCAAAATGATTACGGTGCAACTGTATCCTCCCATGGCCATCTGTGACCGAATACTTATAGTATAGAACATCTATTGATCCGTTGGAAGCTATAACGTTTCGCCTTTTATATTTGTATCGACCAGCACTACTGATTAATCTAGGCCTTAATTATTTATGTTGTCGTATGCAATTTTCCTTTTTGCAAAATACCACTTTATCGATTACTATGTTGCATGCAACGTTAACAGCGGTTCATGAACAACATGTCAGCAAAGGCAAAGTTTTCAAAATGTTAAGAAAAAATTATTGATCGCTTTATCATTTCTTTAATAACGACGTCGGTTAAAAGGTCTGACCTTGTTTTTAGTCCAGCCTAGAGGAAAAAATGTTACTTTTTATTGTAGAGGCGAAAGTTCATTTTTGCTTGAGATTGGCGACATAGGAGTTTGTGCATGACTCACTGCATTTTCTGAACAGACTTTGCTATCTCATTGCATTCCTTACTTCATGCATCAGGAGGGCGTACCTGATATGTAGCTAGCTTCAGGCTATAACAATTGATTTTGAAGAGGGGTGTGTAGCGAGGCATTCATTCAATACTCTTATTATGACATGCACAAATAACCATTGTTGCGTGTTGAAATTGAGATAAACATTCAATGTTAGCCTAGACGCATTACTGTAAGGCGTCTGTCACCACGCCTTATGTCTGATGATCCACAGGGGCGTCTGCCTTCCTTGCCGATTTCGATGAGAAAGTAAAGGATGAAAGCAATGCCACAGAATATCTCTATCTCTTTGCTTGACTTCTTTGACAATGAAATAGTTTGCCGACGTGAGTTGAGAGGCACAAAGTGTGCAGACAATATTAGTATTGTATTTCATTAAGATGGACACTTTGAGTAATATTTTAGTCGATATCTTTGGTCAAGAAAGTACACAGCTACGGTAAAAACCACCACAACGATAAAAGCGTGAAATATATATACTTCAAGGTCATTATTTCAGTCAATCTGAGTCATATCGTAACTGAAAGATATCAACAAAGGCGATTTTTTGTGTTGCACTTTCACAAACGTTTATGTGTGATTGAGTTAATACAATCAAAACAAATATTGGTCGCCTGGCCAAACGATGAAAAGTGTGTTGCGTAGATGGGGGTTACTGCTTATGTTTGAGTTATGTTATTGGAAATGACAAGGCATTAACAATTGATGAGCATAACTCAGAAACATTTGATCAAACGGAAGTACATTGCATCTAAAAAATGCATTTATACTTACATTACTTCCCTCACTGAACAAAGAAGAAGCGAAAACGCGATTGAAATCGCAGCCCCGGCAACTGTTGACTGAATCAAAGCGGTCTGCAAGACACGATCTACACGACAACTGATAAACCAGACCTTTTATGTCGGTAGTGGTACCTCCGGCTACTGACTACCTTTTAATTGGCTTTCGCTGCGCAGACAAATGTCTTTGTAGCCATAGCTACAGCAATTTTGAAGATGAGTACCACTCCATATATGGTCAAAGTCAGTCGGAAAGAATACTTCTTCCGACCAATAGGTGTATTACTTTAGACGAAAATTTTTGAAGGAGGTAGTCGCCTGAACTCTGCTGAAAGGTTGCCAGGGACGCCTACGACCGATGGAAATACTGATCTAGGGTACGTTTGCGATTGATGAAACTTGAAACATGTGTGTTAACAATAATATATATTATAGCCCAAACATGGGACTATGTGCCCGAGGGTAGGTGACCATTTGCCCGACGTAAGGAGGGCAAATGGTCTCCTGCCCCGAGGGTACATAGTCCCTTGTTTGGGCTATAATGTTTTTATTACGTGCCTCGCTTTCTCAGTTTGCACCAAAAACATTTACGTTTATTGGCAAATTATAGTCAAATGCTTTATTTTCATTTTAGACGAAAAACAGTTAAAAATAGAACGATTTTCATCATCGAATGGCGCATTGATATATTTAAAATACTGTTATGCGGTTTATCAATATTCTTATGCGAAATTTCCCCAAAACCGGATTTTCTGTGCAAAACATGAAATTTCAAGACTTTTAATTCCAAAAGTTTTCAAGTTGAAAATAGTTCCGGTTCACTTTCAGTCCAGTGATGACTATGCGGCCCGCTACATCATCGGAGAGTTACCATTGAATCCTATGGAGCGCGCGACGTTCGATATACGAGGCATGTAATAAATAGCGTTGCAGCTATTTTATACTTATCATGCATGAAATGCATTGTTCGTAAACAGGAAAGTAGCACACGCGCAGTTCCGACGACCGCCTCCCTTTAATATTTATTCTGTATGGAACATTAATGCTGCCAGTATGCGTTAATAAGACATTCCCGACAAGATGTGCCTTGCCATACAACCGATCGAAACCAAACAGCAATATCTATCTGTCATCCTTATGCAAAACACCTGGGATAGATATCACTACGTCACAGTAATTGTAGCAATTGTATCATCCTGACATGAACATATCGTGACCTGTTACCTCAGCGGGCCATCTACATGTCCCATTTGAGATGAAAACTTACAGCCATTCCTTACAAACTGGCATATATCCAATATTGAATAATACAAATCACTTAGACAAAGGCAGCAGGTAACGCAGTCCATTCCAATACTCAAGAAACGATGTACAAAATGAGGATGCCTCCCAGCATTAATGGTAAAGAAGAAGAGACAGTGCAACGGGATACTTTGACGGAATTTCCTTCAAATTAGTGCTCACATTGGATACGATGAATTAAGCATGTTCTTTTACCATTCTATGCACGGTCTTTGTTAACTTTGCAGGCGTTCATAATGGAGACAGAAGCCTTGTACATACATCGACGGCATGCTCTTTCGCTTGAATCACGACCTCGAACCAGAGCTCAAAAGCCTGCTTTTGTGCAGTCTACGTGGGAGAGAATTTTAGGCCTCATCGCCTGCGTCATTTACTAAGCCCTTTCTCGCGCACAAGTTTTTTTGTTACACTGGCAATACATATCTCCTTTATTTTAAAACCTCGTGATCATCAAAAACGCTGGAAAGATCTAATGAATTACTAAAATACACCGCGTACGTAATTATGACATGCAAAAAATATAAACGCACAAAAATTAAGCAAACTCCACGATTAATGACCGTTGACGCAATACTGCCACTACCACAACAATAGAGAAACATAATGCACACAATTATTAGATCAAATTAACGGGTTTACAAGGATTTCCTGACTTATGAGGCAGTAGGGAACATGCAGCTGACATCTATGATAGAATACTGTGAATAAGGTGACAAGTACAGAATCGTAGAATATATGGTTATAAGAATTGTTTAGCACCCAAGAAGTCGGGATAAAATATAGAACATTTATATTTTCCCCTGAAGATGAATGACGATGAAGTGCTGTGTAGTCTCGAACCCATAATATTTACCTTTAAACAGCCATTAGATATTAAATGAAGAATATGAATAAAGACTAGTTACAGTGATTTTCCATTATGCTTTGGTAGGGAACATAGTTGGCTTTTTACTATGAATGTGAATATGTATTGCATCATTTCTAGCAAGAGAACTGGCACTGTACAACAACTGCATTATTTCTGTCATATTTTCACCCTTTCACATGTTATTGCTGCCATTGATAGTTTCACACGTGATGTATATGCCATAAAAATGAAACGCTGATTTCACTATTAATTTCCTTTAAATTATGTACCATTATATACAATTATAATGTACGTGTACCTGTTATACACTGCGTTGAATCTAGAACACGGCCCCGCGTCATTGACGTGGAATTATGTCTTCAAAGGCCGCATAAATACAATTGTCGAGGCGACCTCAATGGCGCCTGGAAACAGTTAAACATTGCGTGACGAGAGCAAGCGAACACTTAAAAATTACCCCTGATGAGTATTATCACGGAATATTTCGACTGAAAACGATTACTATATACCAGAACCAGCGGGAACTGATCGTTGATTGTGTTTTAAATACCGAATATTGATGCCACTGAAGTGTGTGCTTTTGTGAAGGTCTTAAACATTGGTTTTTATCGTATTTATTATATATTATATCAGTATGTAGGTCACGCCAATGCGTCCTTCTGATTGGACGAGAGCTAACAACAGCCGTACAGTGCTAAAGCGGGTCCCACGTAGCATAGAAGCTTAAAATGTAGATATAAGTTGAGATCAGAGATAGAGCTAGTTGATTGATTTAATCTACAGAGATAATTACAAGAGCACTGTACAAGTTTAGAACGTTGCCCTTGGGGCATTTATCTTTTGCTTCTAAAAATCAGCGTCGTCACTTTTTGTCGTATTAGTCGAGCACACGTGCTATGTATCTTTGCTATGCTATGTATCTTTCGTTTTAACAATGCTCGGTCCCGGGCGCTGAATTTCTGTTCGACGAAGGTCGCTCAATGTTCGCTTAGTCGGATTTGATTCTGTTTTCTCTTGGTATTCTTTCGATACTAAAACTACGGAGGAACCAATTTTTAACACCATAAACACAATTGAATATAATACAAATAACACCATCGATAATTCGCTCCATATAGCACTCGCCTATCGCATGAGACTATGTCGCGTATTGCATCCGCCTTTTTATTTTAAATTCTCAACCATGCTTGCGAAGAAATTCTGCCTCTCTCCCCCCGGTATTGCATAGAAATCTTCTGACCCAACCACAAACCTTCATAAAACACTCTTTTGTTACGTACAGGCGGATGTACTGTCTTTGTGGACCGTCGTGGAAATTTGCAGATAAGAGAATGGAGTCAAAGAATTCAAGTGCCAAAGGAATGTTCTGTCGCCGTTAGTATCATCTGTTGATAGTGCGATGCTGGAACAGATGTCTTTTATAATACGCATGTTGGGGTATATAGATGTTTACGTTTGGCAATAATGGATTGGGAGTGTTAAATGTGTAAGTAATTTATAATGGTTGGCAGTAATGGATTGGAAGTATTAAAAAGTAATTATTGAAAAATTACAGGACTATAATTTTAATGTGGGCTACAAAGAAGTGTTTTGCTGATAGAAAAGGGAACTAAGGCATGGATAGCAGAGGTGATGGAGAGAGAGAAAGTGAGCAGATAAACGTTGGCAAATAAATTGCATTGAAACTGAAATGTGATATTATAATTAATCTATCGTTTAAAGGATAGATGGACAGATAAATAGTTAGAGGTGAGTTGATTGAGAAAGAAGAACTGACAAAAAATGAGAATTCAAATGTCGTAGATATGTCACACATGACCCAGAATAGTAAACTGTGATAACGGCTGCACACACTGAATTGGTAAAATTGGACAGATATTCTGACCCTCAAATTTTAACAATTCTTTCCCAATCTTTCACTTATGGGGGCTTAAAGTTCTTGGAGTAAGAAAAAAATTCACCGGCTTAGTTTTTCGAAAATCGAAAATGTAATTTTATCCAAAAAGTCAACACAGGGGTGGCGCCAATTTCCCAAATATTGATAAATGTAAGGTACTCTCTCTCTCTCTCTCTAGTGTCTACCTTTGCACGGCGACTCTCGATTTTTATTCTTGATTTGGTAAAGGTATGGTTTAAAGTTTCAGTGAGGAAAGTTTAAGCAAAAATTTACGTCTTTCACTTTCGAGCGCGCACTACCTTCAGCGGTGTCTGTATTACCTGCGTATGTACGGTGTGTAGTTGCTTTCATTTTGTTTTGTTGTTAATTTTCAAAGAACTTTCTTCTAATCGAGCAGTCAAAATGATATAAGCTGAGACAACCTGCCTTGTGCCCTTTTTTTAATTATAAACTTTATCGTACTGAACAACATTCATTCAAGCTTAAACGAGCTTAATTACAATTTGACATTATTCAAAAATGAAAGATGACATCTTCAAATATCTTTCTTTCGAAAATATTGTACCCTAGAAGGAAAATTGGTTTCTTTTGAAAGTGAGTGGATTTGTAAGTGGAATACAAAAAAGTGTATACGCCGTTTTCGATGCAATTACACGACCACCCGCTAAAACATTTATTAAAATGTACCTTTCTTTAAGTATATTTAGTGGGAACAGCAATATGAAAAATGACACTTGTGTTTCCTCTGACAATATGCATGTGTTTTATTATGATCAACATTCAATATGCATGTTTTTATTCTGAACAACATTACTAACAAATTTTCAAACTTGTTTCAGCTATTCCTGAGATGACACCCATTTGAAAAGTTTGATTGCGTCTAAATTGTCAATTTTTGATATGCTATGTACTTTTGGTTCAATGAAATATGTAAATCAATATATCATGAAATACGAAAATTAGCAATCAATCTATAATTAACAGCTACTAATTTTATTTTCGTCAACTTTTTACCACATCAGTAATATATAATAACACCCCATGTATCAGCAACTTTAAGTGTCCTTGAAGTACGTTTCACAAGCAAAGCAATCCTCGGTTGATAAACCTGCGACAATATCCTCTTTCTCAGTCATATGTTATTTTCGGCTAACAGTACCAATGTCTTAATTCAGGTTTATCAAATTTAGTGCGGTCACTGATGGCATGTACGTTCAAATATTTATATTATTGGCTATGAACATTAAAAAGGTACTGCCATTTAGTGACCTACAACTGCAAGATCTCATATAAATTGTGTCATAAACAAAAAAACTGCAAATTTCATAAACTTAGTTTGACTACTTTCGGGTGTATATCCCTAACTGCAAAAGTTCGTTAAACATGCATACACATAATGCCATAACATTGACCTGAAAAGGTCAATTGTAAACTGTGATATGTTACTATGTTCGACATTTATGGCCGAATTCACAAGAACTGATGCAGACTTTCTAAAATCATCAAAAACCTTAAAAATTAATTATGGAAATAACCATTGGTTATGAAAAACACAGCCAACAAAGTATTAGTAATTTCTTCTAATCATGTATAACATGCCAGAATTGATTAGAATCCGAGCTACTAGTACTAGATGAGCTACTAGTAGTCTGGAGATACAACGCCCGACCATCGGTACGACAATGACTTGCGTGTGTGAGCAAATAGACTGAAATAGTGACCCGACCTCCTTCTGTGCTAATATGCCTATACACTTACTCTGTGTATTCGGCCATTAAAATGACTTTATCGTGAGATTTTACCACGTGATTTTGTTTTCTGACTTGATAAGCGATACATTTGGAAAAGGAAAAGGGATGTTCGCGTCGATTCCAATACCTTGAAACAGGCGACTTAATACTGAAAGTGACCAAGATCTTTTCTTGGTGTCAATACGAATTAACTGACAAAAGTACGTTTGCGTCAAAACCAAGTTTCTCGAATCAATATCATATAGCGAATATTCTTTTTAATATACGCTCATGAGTTCAGAATCTTACTTAGATTTCCCATTGGAGAAGATTAACCACGGGATTATTTTCATCGCTGGCGATGCAGCATTAATGCACATGCACTTAACACATCGCTCCTTGAACAGTCCCATGGTATTAATTCAGGACTACACCTTATTCAATTCCATGCTTCTAACGCCGTGTTTGTAGGCATAGCCAACACTTCTTTTCATACAGCTATTGTCGACTTCGAGAACATTTAACTGAATGTAATGTCGTATTTGTCTGACCCCTTTTGAACACTAGCTTATCGCTACAATATTTGGACTCATCGTACCAAAGTAATTAACTTTCTATGTGAAAGGATGTCGTTGACTGTCGCCTTGTCAAATTTGATTTTTTATGTCACAAAAATGGATACAGGTCGTTGTGATTCCTGTCTATCCACTGGGTAGGATGGAAACATATGGCATACAATAACACCATCATCGAATTATTCATCCTCAACTTCGAAACACATAATTTACATTTGCGAATCAAATGTGATATTCAGCTTCGGTTTTGTGTTGATTTTAGAAGGGAAAATAAACACGGCTTAATTGCTCTTTCTGACTTTCACTTCCTCATTTGCATACCCCTCTCGATTTCAATTCTGAATTCTGAATCGAGGTATATGCCGGCCTTTTTTGGCTTGCCGACAGTACATCATTTCCTTCCTAAGAATCAGCAATACTTCGCCGAAATAATCAATTTAACCGTACTAACCTCAAATTTCAGCCACGTTAGTCTGTTTCTAAGACGTGACCCAAAACACGCTGGCTCTCAACAATGGCAGCTGGACGGGTTCTGCAGCAAGCCTACAAAGATAATCTAGCGAGCAACAACGCAGCAACACGAGCCGTCCTGCATGCAAAGATAGCGCCACCTCAACCTAACGCGAGCTCCGGCAACACAACACAGACTAGGATCTCGTCAGAGTGACAACCGCCGTCCCATCCTTCATAGTCTCAGACACCAGCTCCTTTTGTTAATGGTTACCAATTTATCATATTTTACAATGTGTACAGAAGATTCACAGTGCAAACACATTTAATGCAGATACGTTAAATATATTGCATCGGTTCACCTTTTACGAAGATAATATATTAAAACAGACCCCATTAAGTGAATTATAAAAACATTAAGAAGAAGATTCTGCCCATAGATAAAAACATTTGTCGGGGCAAGATATCAATTTTTGATTATTTTTCAGTATATAATGGAAATGAAATGACTTGAATTAATGTCATACCTTAAAGTGCATTAAATTTTACAGTAACTCGAGTATCGGCACAGTTATTTCCTCAATATCGAAAAGACATTGATTTAAAAATAGCAGGCTAAATGAAATATTAGCACACTTTTTGTAATACGGCGGCGAGAATATGGTTTCCGCCTTCTCGTGTTTATATCTGTTTAATTTCCCCGTGACATTTCGAAGAAAGTAATTTGTTCAGCTTCAAAGTATCGAACACGAAAACTGGAATTCGGGATTTATGGTACCGAGAGACTGTCGAATACGTACATATGCGCCATCCGATGCCGGGTGCCCCGAAGGAAAATTAAAAGAAGACTGCAGTTTAATTTTGCAGTAACATTTTAGCAATAAAGCTAATTGATCAGTTTAGAAATGGCACTGATTTTACTGGAAAATATGTTTTACAACGTGGCAGATTGTTTTGTCTCGAGAGATATTATATCTAGTTAAGCTAACGGAATTTATATTATAATCATTATTATAATTGACTACACAGAATTATAGATGTGGGACCATTTTGTTACCGATTTCGATTTTGAAAACTAACACGTCAGTGTAATAACACTGCGGCTCAAACTACGCTCGAATTCGCTCATCATGTAGACCCCGTTCGAAAAAACCAAAATGCCTGCACTACCTCTCCTTGATTTTACTTTCAAAGTTAGGGTGTAGAATGCGCCTCGAAAGTGAAAGACTTTCAACCGTTGTAGTGCCATATCAAGAATGCAAATCAACATTATTTGAAAATTATTTGTAATTCAAACTGACCGCGATCCTTGTGTCAACTTTATGGGAAAAAATTAAATTTTTGATTTTCAAATATCTAGAACGGTAAAACTAGTTCTTACTTCAAGAGCTTTAATATAAACCCGCACAAGAGGAAGACTAGAAAAGTATCACAGAAGTTTATTATTTTACTCACCGACAGATGTGTGCGTCTACTTGTTACCACACACGAACGGATGATGATGTACGAAGTTCAAAGTGGAATCAGATGTGAAGTTAAAATAAAATCAAGGAATTATTGCTCCATAACTACGGCAGTCAATGTGAAGCTTTATATGTACAACAAAGTTAAAATGATACAAAAATTAATATGGTTAATCGGTCGATTAGTGTTGTTATAGAAAGATATTCTATGAAAAAGTAGTAATTTAGTTTCGCTGTCATGTAATGAGGGCGCTGTTCCATGGACCAGTTGAATTTAATTGTGCATGTTTCTACGTCAACAGCTCTGTACATGGCGAAACTTATCACCGACAAGCTTAAAGTGGGAGTAGGTGTAATTCAGCTCACTAAATCAATTAAGCTTGAACTTCAGTAAAATTCTAAGAAGTGCCAACACGGCAGGAAATTGTACGGAGCAAGCCGACACTCAATTTACATAATTATTTTTCCTTCCATCATAGCACTTTCTGCGCAAAACAGCTCAAATTTAGTCAAATATTCTGTTTACAATTAGTCGAACAGTTCGTATTCAGTATCGGCTAAGCTCATAGTTTGTAAACCACTCTGCTCACCGTTGGCTTTGACATTGAAACATGGCTTAAAGAGAAAAGTAAGCCATTAACAACATTTTTTTCCTTTAAAACTAACATGACTCCGACCAAAGAGCATTTTCGAGAGATCAAATTACATTCAACAGTAGATAAGGTGGTGAAATATGAAGAAAAACAACATAATAATATTTCTTCTTTGCAGGCTGTTTCTACATCTCCTAAAATACCGGATATTGAATTCTCAGACTGGGCAGAGAGACAGATTTGCTAAGAAAAGTTTAAAAAGGCCTTTCTGCTAAAACTTTAAAGGTAACACTGAATATTTGATATTCCATGAACAAATGTACGTTTTGACATTTTGTGCCTATCCATCAGGCAGTAATTAAAAAAACTGACATTTCTGCGTGTATATAAGCTTTCTAAATGACGTCATCAACGTAGACCAACCAATGAATTGGTAACAGTGCGCTAGGTATATACCTTTCAGGGGACAACACCTTCATTCCAGAATCATTGCCGAAATACGATCGGGTCAAAGCGTATGACGAGCTCAGATTTTTACATTTTTTGTCCATCTCAGCGCGTCAAACGCCTCATACTGGCTAATATACGTAATATACGTGTTCGCACATTTGTGCGCAGACGCACACACACACACACACACACACACATACATGCATACATACATACATACATACATACATACATACATACATACATACATACATACATACATACATACATACATGTAATATTTCAATTAAATGACATGAAATCCATTTACAAGAACCATATCGTTTGTACAGAAAATTGTTTATAGAACCCAATCATAATTTACATAGTTTGTACCTTTTACATTATTAGCCGCATGCATCGCTCAGTTTTACCCTGGAGAATTACATCTCGATAAAGAAAATCAACATGAAACGACACCTTTTGATTTCATAATTCTTTGTTTTATAGTTTATTTTTTTAAATCATAAACAGAGCCGGCATAAAATAAGGATCACGTGATAACTTGGAAAGATAAAGTGATCGTTTCATTTTAATTGTGCGGTTGCAAGGTTCCCACTTAACTGCAATGAGACATTTTCAACCTGGAAACGCCATTTACACGCAGATCATGCACATCTTACACGTCAGTCTTTCAAGGCAACGTCCCTGCCCTACATTGAACGATTAAAGACAGCGCTATATATACGTACGATCTCCCGATGATTGAAATATTCTGCAGTAATATGCTCTCTAGCTTCTCTTGTCATTTTTACGTAAACGTGAGGTCTATATAATCTAAATTCATAACTTTCCGAACAGCAGAAAACGATCTTTTTCGTAACAAATCTGTTGATAATAGCTGCCAACTCCTGCGAAAAGGTAGAACGAGCCTCGGGGACAGACAGTCAGACTCTCAAATTTCAACAGTTCTTTTCTGATCTACCATTTGTGGGGCTCATTTTAAAGCTATAGGAGAAAGAGAAACTCTCACCGTCTTAGTTTTTCAAAAATCCAAAATTTAATTTTTCTCCCATAGAGCTAACACATGAATGGCGGCCATTTTGAATTTCAAATATCGCAAAGTGTTGGATAATTTGTTTCGCTAGTCCCAAACTTTGCACGTTGACCCCTGATTTTTATTGCAATTTTTGTAAGAGAAAGGTTGAAAGTTTCATTTAGGAAAGTTTCAGAAAAACTGAACACTACCTAAACAACTTGTTTCAGGTTCGCTGAAGCATAGATCCTCGAGAAATCTCGAGGGTCTGGCTGAAGTTTAGTTTTCACAGAGAAAAAAACGTAAATGCACCGACTCCATTCATAAAACACGAAAAGTTTATACTATACCCACAAAGGTTTAATTGTATGTTAGTCGATATATTCAGGGCAAATTATTACGTAGCCGTGTTATTGGAAATAGTAACACTTCATATCTGGGGCGACAAATGGCAAGCAAAACAAAAACACTATGCGCACGGCAACAATATTATCAAAGTTCTCTAAAGCAGTAAAAGAAGAGTAACTCATTTCTCAGCTGCCACTACACAATGGCACTATGTATCTTTAAGCATCGTCGATTTTCGTTTTCGGAGCCGAAATTGTCAGTAGAAGCAAAACTGTTGAAACAAACAACTTAAATTTCATTTATACTCGTATATTACATTTTATAAAAATATTTGATAACAGACTGGATGAAAATAAATGTATATAAAGGAAAAGCAATTTGTCACTTATAATTGCTCATTTATGATAAGCAGTGAGTTTCAAAGACCTCTCCTTTAAAATGCCTAAGTATATCAATTATCTTTATTAAACGCGATTATACCTAATTTGGGAGAATTTGATCTTTTAAATTTTCAAATTTATCAAAAGTGTTAGGTGCCCCATAGCCGAAAGTTGCAATATTACAAATTTACCATAAAAACAAGTGAATTGCAAAAAATTAAAGAAAGTAGATAAGCCTATTCTGTGGACTGTATTATTTTTCACTGGAATTTATTTTAGCTGAAAACAGATTTTCAACGTTTCTCTGTAATCTCATTTTCACTTCGTCTAGTCTAACTACATACAAGTATAGAAAATTAAATTTTTCACTTTCATTTTATTTTAGCGGAAACAGGGTCCAACGGAAATAGCGAAAATAAATTCCAAGTGAATATAAATAAGGTATACCACAGTATTTTCTGATTAAACAACCATTACTACAATATCCGATCCGTTTCTCCCAAAATAATTCCAATCGCGTTATTACTAGAATCTACAGGTACCGCAACTCAGCGTATGAGACGGACACAATCCACGTACAAAACAAACGATTAGCTCGGGTATCACGACACATTTGAAAGTCATCGACTCATTGATTAATTACAATAAACCAGCATAGGGCAGCCGCTCTGTCTAGACTGAGAGATACACTTGATCTGAAACGTGTGGCTTTTCAGTCAATTTCTCTTGAGATTACCTTCATCTCTTGAACTCTTAGCTGAAATTGTCAAAAACAGTTACATTGTAGATCAAGTCTAGCCAACTGTTTATCCCTAAGTCCAGACAGCGGCTGCCCTATGCCGGTTTATTGTAATTAATCGATGAGTCGGTGGCTTTGAAATGTGTCGCGATACCCAACTAATCGTGGGTTTTGTACATGAAATTTGTTCGTCTCACACGCTGAGTTGCGGTACCTCGGTGAAACGCTCTGTTAATTTACGTCAGCTAAATTGCTCTCTACGCAAATTGCATTTGGTCGCTTTCCCTATTGTTTGAGTCGACAAATAGGAGGAAAGTAGTGTAACAACGCGACATCAAATAATTATGTGCGTCATCGTAAAGATCACCTGTCAAAGTTCTATGTGAGATAACCGGCAACAGGTTGAAGACAGTAGTGGTAATTTTCCCAGACAATTTTCTCTTACATTTTAGCTAATTCAAGATGAACACTTAACAATTTCACGTTTGCTAATTATAAATAACGCATTTTACCAGTTTGTAGATATCTGCAGCATGGGGCGATGTGAAAGCCAGTTTAAGAAGTGATCCTTTAGATTCAAATTCTCCATGTACGAGATGATGAAATTCCTAACGTATGCTTGTACTATAACAATACATTAGTGCATGTTAATCTATGCATGCATGCATGCATGCATGCATCCCTCCATCAATCTGTGTATATACATACTGTTACAGAGGTCATTCACTTTGACATCAATTTTATTCCGCATCAAGCCTAGAGCAATAATGAGGTCAAGAATTGTAAACTATATGCGATGGCGATACGAAGTGAGAAATCAAACAAGTAAATAATTGCCATTGATAGGTAGCCATAAATACGTACGTCACTATCAGGGAGAACACTTATGGCCACTTTGCATTTCAAAATTATGTAAATAATCACTGAAAAGATTGTATGAAGGATGTGTCTTTACAAACACAGGTATTCAAGAGAAGGGACAACACCTGGAAGGACGTAATATCTTTGTAAAGGATATAAACGGTGTTAACTTTGAAAACTTTTGGCCTCCTGTTTTTGTATACCGACGTTCTCTCGCTAGCAGTTCCCCGAAAGGAGACGGTGAGCTGTAATATATGGTGGAGAATCCGCGTATAGAGAAGAAGTTCTTTAAATCGGAAAAAAATAATACAGAGCGGAAGAACGTACAGAACGATGGATGCAGCCAAGAACGAAAAAAGAAATTCGGTTATATGGCAACAACAAATACATACAGAAATACAGAAATGGATACAGAGATACATAAAGAAATATACAATTACAGAAATAGATACATCAATTCACAAATACATACAAAAATAGACAAACAGAAGTCTTTCTTTTGAGTTTAAATAACTCTCTATACTTAATAAATGCAGAAACGGGGCAATTATGGATATTTTCCTTGTCTTGTAATTCTAAAATGAATCACTGATAACAGACACAGACATGCCATTCTGGAGACACTAACATCACTGCAAGTCACTGGCCAGTACAAGTCTAGACGACCGTCAAAAATGTCATACAACTTGGCAAGTTAATAGACGATAGTATGACCAACGAGATACGAAACAAGATACGATCAACGAAAAGCAACAATTCCACATATGACTTTTTAAAGATATCACTATTTCATGAACACACACACATACACTCTC
>LD349515.1:159980-173810 GCA_001465055.1 Ptychodera flava
TTTCTCTTCAGGTAAATCTGAATGAAATGCAGACTTGGGGAGCTTATCTTTTTTCAGACGAAGATACTGAGACGAACGGTTATCATGGGGTTTTAATGATAATGTTCCTAGTTCAGAGTCACAGATCTGTATTCTGAAGGTCGTGGTATATGGCATTCTTCCTTTACATTCAGAAAGCAAGTAAGATTGGAAACGTTTCGGGCAGTTAGAAATCGATCAATCTTTTATGAAAAGGAGAGAAAGCAAATGATATTGTAGCACTGTTGATATTAATTTTTAAAATTTAAAGTCATATTTTATCGACCGTTACTGATTGTATGGCTAAGTGGTATATAGCAAAGGTATAGCATTTCCATCTCAAATCCGGAGATAAAAATTGCACAGCCAGTCAACGTGGCATTTTATGCAGAATCCACTGCCAAGCGACATTGTCGTTTCGAGCCACACCATTAATTTTATGATTTTCTTTCATTCGAGTTTCTGCCATTGTTATAATTGTTCGCGTGGCATGTGCCTGAAGGTTAATTAGGCATTCATAACTTTCCAGACTAAACTCAGAAGTAGGTTATGATATTCGCTTCGTTGGGACAAATCTGCAAAATGGCAAGAAATGTTAGATAGAGCATTATTGTTGAGTTGACTTTCTGACAAATTTCGAATCACATAGACATAAATGATCCATCACTTTCATACCTTGTACTTGGTCAACTGGATGGATGAATGTACTCGACTAATTCCTAAGTTTATTGCCAATCAACCTGTCAATTTCATAAATATTAATTTCAATAGCAGGAAATCGTTAACGATAGAAGCTGTACACTAGAGCAATAGAAAACAGTGATTACAAAGTATATATAACTCCTTAAATGTCACTTTCCGTTTCCTCTGACCTTAGCCACATCACTTGTCCAATAAATGTTACATGATAATCTGTTCAATCTCTGAGCAACCTTTACAAAGTTTATAACTACCTTGGGATACGTCTTATTTTCACTCGCATCTCCCCGAATGAAACTTTACAAGGTATGACATATCGTCTGAAAGAATACAGTTAGCAAATGACAAAGTAAAGTGCATGTGATCGACTTCGCTAGCGCTTAAAAAGGGAGACTGTTTATTAAAAACGCATTTATTTTGATAAAATTTACAACATCTGTTGATTATATTCGATGATATATTGTGTTTTCGTGGGATGGGAGCATTTCGCAAATTGTAATCGCCCAGGTGCCTGTATGGTATAATTGTATTTTCTCACACTCTTATTCTCAAAGCTACAAATTACAATTTATCCAAAGGGAGCAGTTCATGTTTAATAAAACCGGCGTTGCCATAGGTACGACGGACGGGACTATTACGTTCTCGGCTGTGGCTTACACCAACGCTTTTGTTCCTTCGCCACGTTGGTATTATCCAACATGTAGTGCGCGTGCACTTTCGGTTCTGCCGCTTTGTGAACATTCAAACAACACTGAACCGGGCTCAGAGTAAACAAAGATTTGTTTTTACTTAGTGCAAATCCTATTAAACTCGGGTGTTCCGCCTTTGTCTGTTTTGCTTTTCTCGCCTCTTGATCTGTCGTCACTGCATCCTATAGGAGTCAGATTGAATCATCACTGATGTAAAAATATGGACTTGAAAACACATGATATCTTGAATAATAGTCTTCTCTTCTAAAGATATGAAAGTTATCGTCGTAAATCGTTGATTACGCCTTGCGAATACAAAATCCATTCAGTGCACTAATACGGATCTTGCTACATGCATAATTATAGTTGTCGTCTTCCGCAAATTGTATAGGTCAACTACGCCTAGTGGAACGTGTAGACATCTTAAATATCATGATCCACGGTTGACAAACACATCCGATACAAAAAAATATGTTCAGTGTGTTGTCCGGATGCCAGCCACTGTGCATAATCAATTTGAGGGGCCGTCGACGCAGGCTATTACATAAATTCAACAAAGGAATGTTTTTGTTCAGATATACCTCTGCCCTTCGAAAGTGCAAATTGTTGGTATCGAGTAAAATGCAATAGGGCCTAATTGTGTCTTCATAAATCAAGAGAAATTTAGTCTATGATGTTATTATTGCGCAAAATATTAGCGAGAAAGAGGCCATGCATATGTGATTTTTTTCTTCATTGGTCGGTCCGAATGTGTACTTTTCTGCTTAATGTACATGTTCGAAAAACGAAAACATAAGGTCACAAAAGTAGGAACGACATTAATTGCCACTAATTGAGTCGCGGTCAAACCCATTCCCCCTAAAAGGATAAATTCCGCTTTATGAACTCGTGAAAAAATCTGCGACGTTCTGTGAATGCATTGGTGTATTTTCCATCGGAGCGTTTGTATTAACGCAATACTAAGCGACAAGAAATAAAGTAACGCTGGTCCGTATTCAACAAGTCTACTTTTGAGATGAATGACATCAAGAATTACAATGTACGTCGAATATTATACTTCTCTCAGTTTACACACACAAGGTGACATTTTTCTGCGTGTGCAATAACATTGTCTGTTAAAAGGCAGATGTAGTTAGTGCATGGTAAGACAATCTTAATTAGACTATCAAGGGTAGCTACCGGTGTGATCACCATCATGGGAGCAATGGACGTATTGTGGCATTTATTGGGAAGATGGTGAAGTAGAGTTTGGGGCATGGCGAGGGTATTGGACTCGATATCTGACAGTATGACGCTAGTTCCATACTTTACAAAATCATATTGCTGTACCCCTCAGCAGAGTATTTCACGTGATTTCTCTCAGATCAGAGAGTAAGGGGTACCACTGTTCCTAGTGTGTTTCTACCCGCTGTATTATGGACGTCGACAGAGTAAACACTGATTAACAGATTCAATAGTTCGATATTTCACGTGCAGACGCAACATACGTAAAAAAATGCCAAAGTTTTTTTTATACTTTGATTTTATACTTAGAATAACCCCACCAATAAGGCTTGGTAGTTTTTTCATATAGAGGTTTTCATGAATGATGAATTTGCTCTACGATATCCATTAAATCCAGCTATTAGTGGACGTTTTCTCAAATATTCTTTGAACTTTCCGATAAGACTTGACTTGAATATTTTTTTGAAGGTGTAATATGACTGACGACCCGTTATAGCATTTCTATGGATACGTATCAGTCACAAAGCTATAGAAAAATTGAAATTTCATTGCATTCATGTCATTTGTGAATTGTCCCTAACCGAGTGAGAGGTTATATTGTAGCATCAAAGATCATTTTGTCTAAAGAAAGCGTACCCTTACAAATCGACCTCAATTTAAATTACAATACCTCATAACATATTTGGAAGAAGTCCTGGTTGACTTCATTATGCAAAAATATAGTCTGTGATTTTTATGAATTATATTTTGAACGGACATGATCTTAAAACTGATCATATTATTTCCATTCAATCAAGAAAGACTTTGATGGAAAAACAGAGTGTGTATATTTCATTCTCTGTTTCACATCTCATTGCCATTACATTACAGAAAAATGACTCCCATTTCATTTCATCTTATCAAGACAATTACGTATGATAACGTGATAATTTTCCTTTATATTGCAGTGCTTCTATCGAAGCTGTGTCATGACCGGGATGGGAATTGAGAGCATTTTTTTTCAAATTTAATTTCAATCACACTTCAGCTACAAATAGAATTTTACTACTGCCATTGTACGTGTATCCATGCGCACAACAAACACAAATGGTACAATCTCAAAGACGGACACAGCAGCTCCAATATTTCCTTTTTCTTATTCATCTGATAACACTATGGGCTTTATGTCGCACGTGATTGAATACAACCTGAGCATATCTTAGTATTAATATTCAAGGACGGTCGTGCTTTTCATTATATTGTAAGAATCCAAGGTTTGTCATCTTGAAAGTATTTACGATATAACATTATCCTCCAACGGCCATATGTTACCGTATAATACAGTAGAAATATAACTCTGTATTAAACGTTTAAAGCGTTAACATTTTGGCTTTTACATTTTACTTTTACAACTGATTAATCCAGACCCTATTTATTTTTGTGGTTATATTAATACAATCTTCCTTTTACCAAATACAACTCTATCGATTGACATGAATAACATGCAACCTTAACAGCAGCTCAATTATTTCACGAACAAAATGTCAGCAAACAACGAGTTTGCAAATGTTGAAGTAAACATTATATAATTGCTTTATGGTTTCTTGAATAACAATGTCGGTTAAAAGGTCTAACCTTCTTTTGGTCGAGCCTAGAGGGAAGAATCAGTAGGCTGCTTTTCTACTGTCGTGGCAAAAGTTCATTTTTGCTTGAGATGGGCGACACAGGACTTTTTTGCAGGACCCATTGCATTTTCTAGACAGATTTTACAATCATACTGCATTCTTAGCTTCATGTATCAGACGGGCGTACATGATAGCAAAGCTTTTGATCATAACAATTTATTTTGAACAGGGGTGAGCAGCAAGGCATTCATTCAAAACGTTTAGAACAGCATGCACAATAAAAAGTTTTGCATATTGAAATTGATCTAAACACTCAGTGTTAGCTTACACAAAATTGTGGATACTGTGGATCATCAGATTTGATGATCCACAAAGGCGTATGCCTTCCTTGCCGATTTCGATAACAAATAAAGGATGAAAGCAATGCCAAAGAATATCTCTGTTTCTTTGATTAAGACGTCTTATACAATGAAATCATTTGTCGACTTGAGTCGACAGGCACAAAATGTACAGACAATATTACATTATTTCATCGAGATGGACGCTTTGGGTAATATTTTACTCAACGTTTTTGGTCAAGGAAAGTAAACGCCAACGGCAAAACCACCACGACGGTAAAAGTATGAAATATATACATAAAGGACACTGTTTCAGACAATCTGAGTCATATCCTAACTGAAACATATCCAAAAGGCGATTAATTTTTTAGTATTGCACTTTCACAGCCGTTTATGTGTGATAAATTCAATACAATCAAAACGAAATCCAATATTGGTCGCCTGATCAAACGATGAACAGTACATTGACTACTCTTTAGGGTAGACTTTCAGTGTTTGATAGGGTTATATTTATGTCTGAGTGATAAAAAAGTCATTAGAAATGACATGGGGTTAACAATTGATAAGTATAACACACAACCATTTGATCAAACGGAAGTACATCGTATCTTAAACGCTAATCACAACCTGGTTTCGACAAATGTCGTTTTTTCAAGAAGCACACTGTTGTAAGAAATGCATTTATACTTACAATATTTCCCTCTCTGAACATATCACTACGGCGAGCAAGACACGGTCTGCACGACAACTGATAAACCAGACGTTTTATGTCGGTATGGTACCTCCGCTCACTAACCTTCCTTTTAATTGGCTTCCGCTGCGCAGACACTGGTCATTGTAGCCATAGCGACAGCAATATTCAAGATGCGTACCCGTCCATATTTGGTCAGACAGGATACTTCTTTCGGCCAATAGGTGTATTACTTTACAGGAAGATTTCAAAATTGCTGAACATTTATTCTGCATGGAACATAAACATTGACAGTAAGCGCAAATAAACAATGCCGACGTGATACGTCTTGCGATGCAACCGATCGAAACCAATCAGCAAATTTATCTACATTACTCAATTGTAGCGATTTTATAACCCTGAAATGTTGATACTTCTTTGGCGGGCCACATCCTATCCCATAGACAGTCGCCCCTTCTAAGATGAAACTTACAGCAATGCACTTAAAACAGACCTAAATACATAATTATTAAATGATGCCAATCACATGGACGTCGACAAAGGTATAGTCAGTAACACAAACTATTCCAAGACTCAATGAAGGGTTCGAGGATGCATTTTAGCATTAATGGTGAGCCAGAAAAAGAGAGCGCCAGGGGAGCCTTTTACGGAATTTGCTAATGCTGGATACAATATCGTTAAACGTGTTCTTTTGTCAGTCTGTGCACGGTCTTTTCTAACTTCGGAAGCCTTCATAAAGGAGACAGAATGCATTGTACATACATCAACAGTAGGTTCTTTCGCTTGAATCACAACCTCGAACCAAAGCACAAATATCAGTAGTGCGTCATTTCCACAAACATAGCTGAGGACGCGGGCTGTGCATCTTTCCTTTCAACAATGCCCGGTCCTAATTTTCTCCTCGACGAAGATCCCTCGGTGTTTGCTTAATTCTGCTTTCTACGAATTTTTCTCCATATTAAATCTATGGGGGAACAAACTTTTGACACCATAAACACAACTGTTGAAGTAATGTAACTCAACCGATTATGCACTCCAATATGGCACCAGCCTAGCGGATCATACTATATTGGTGTTGTGACGAATCGGCCTTTTTATTTTTAAACTTTCAACCCTGCTCGAAGAAACTTTGGTCAGCCGAATGATTTTGTCAACTGACTTGATGAGAGATACAGTTTGAAAAAGAAAAGCGATGTTCGTATTGATTCCAATACCTTGAAACAGAATACTAGATTGTCTTGGTGACTAAGACTTTTTACTGGTGTCGATGCGAAGTAACGAATAAGAGTACGTTTGAGTCAAAACCAATTTTCTCAAATCAGTATCATATCTTTTAGCGAATATTGTTTTTAATATTTAAGTTCAGAATCCTTATTTATCCGCCTCTTGTAGAATCAGATTTCTCATCGGAGAAGTAATTATCATTGATTAATCAGGGAATTATTTTCATCGCTGGCGACGAGTTTTATTCTGATGCACATACCACATTACTCCTTACAAAGTCCCATGGTATCGATTCAGGACTACACTTCATTCAATTCTGCTGTTTCGAACGACGTGTATGTTAGCAGTGCCAGCACCTTCTTTCATACTCTTTTAGCTATTATATTCACAAATGCCTGTCTATTCACCGAGCCGAACATATGGTGTACAATAACATGATCAATCATTCGCTGAAAAATAAGTACGTGTATTTCAAAGCACATATATTTGTGAATTCAATATGATATTGAGATTTGGTTTCGTGCTGATTTTAGTAGGAAATGTTGACAAACAATCGCCCTTTTTGACGTTCATTGACTCATTTGCATAACCCTCTCGATAAATTCTTGAATCGTGGAATTTGCCGTCCTTTTGCTCACTTGTTGAACGTTATTTCCTTCCTAGGTATAAGCGATACTTATATTGTCGCTGAAATAAGTAATTTCCGTACAAACCTCAAATTACATCCACGTTCATCTGTTTCCGAGGCGTTACCCAAAACAAGCTTGCTCTCGACTATGACTGCTGGAGGATTTCTTCAATCTGTGTCGTCCCATCAGTATCAAAAGACGGCGATCCCTGTCGCGTTATGGCAACCTGGTGCGAGCCCCGGCAACACAATACCGATCTCGTTATAGAGTGGCAACCGCCGTCCCATCCTTCACAGTCTACCGACACCGGGCTCTGTTGTTAATTGTTCCCCATTTATCATATTTGACATTGTGTACAGAAGATTCGCCGTGCAGAATATTAAACGCATATAAGTCAAATATATGCTTCAGTTCACCTTTAACGATGATAATATATTAAAACAGACCCCATTAAGTGAAATTATGAAAACATTAAGAAGAAGATTCTGCCTATAGATAAAAAAATTGACGGGAGCAAGTTATCAATTTTTGATTTTTTTTCAGTATACGATGGAAATCAAATGGCTTGTATTAATGTCATACCTCTAAGTGTATTAAATTTTACAGTAACTCGAGTATCACAGCCATTTCCTTAATATCGGAAAGATATTGAGTTAAAAATAGCAAGCAAAATGAAATATTGGCACACATTTTGTAATACGACAGCGAGGATATGGTTGTTTCTTCCTTCTCATCCCCTTGTTTTTATCTGTTTCATTTTCCCGTGATATTTCGAAAAGTAATTTGTTCAGCTTTCAAGCACCGGACACGAAACTAAGATTTGGGATTTGTGGTACTAAGAGACTGTCGAATACGTACATATGCGCCATCCGATACTTTGTGCCCGAAGGAAAATTCAAACATTGCTGCAGTATGGAGTGACATTTCAGCAATAACGCTTATCAGTTCAGAAAAGTCACTAATTTTACTGGAAAATAGGTTTAACACGTTTGGGAATTGCGTTGTCTCGACAATTGAGTAAAGCTAGCGACTGGAAATTATATTACTATAATTATCATAATTAACCGCACGGAATTGCAGATGTGGAACAACTTTGATATCGATTTCGATTTTGAAAACTCACACGTCAATGTTATAGCACTGCGACTGGAACCTCGTTCCGATTCGCTCATCATGTAAACCTCGTTCGACTCTTAAAACACAAATGCCTGCGCCACTGCACGTTGTTCCCATGACTTTACCTTCAAACTTAAGGGTGAGAATGCGCCTCGAAAGAGAAAGACTTAAACATTTGCTCAACATTTCCTAAATGAAATTTTGAACTATTCTCACACCAAATCAAAAATAAAAAAACAGGGGTCAACGTTAAAAGTCTACTACAAGATAATCAACACATCTAACTGTTGCCGGTTTATTTGAAATTGCCGCGATCCCTTTGTCAACTTTATGGGAAAAATTAAACTTTCGATTTTCGAAAACCAAGACTGTAAAACGTGTTCTTATTCTAAGAGCTTCAATATAAACCCCCACTGGCTTTTCTGTACTCCCCGTAAGATGTGTGTCTACCTGTTACTACACACACACGGATAAAGTGCGAAGTTCAAAATGGAATCAGATGTACAGTTAAAATCAAATGAAGGGATCGATGCTTCAAAACTACGGCTGTCAATGTAAAGCTTCATATGTACAACAAAGTTAGAATAACACAAAAATTAATATGGTTAACCGGTCGATTTGTGTTGATTTAAGAATATCGTACAAAAAATTATCGTTACAGAAAGATATTCTGTGAAAAAAAGTAGTAATTTAGTTTTGGTGTCTTGTAATGAGGGCGCTGTTCAATCGGCCGGTTGAATTTAAATGTGCGTATTTCTACATCATCAACTCTATACGTGATGAACTTATCACCGACAAGCTTAAAGTGGTAGTAGGTGAAATTCAGCTCATTAAAATGGTGTCAATTAAACTTGAACTTCAGTAAATTCCGAGAAGGGCCAACACGGCAGGAAATTTTGTGGGGGCAAGCCGACATTCAATTCACTTAAAACAATCTATTTTTTAAGTGTATCCTTCGATTATAGCACTTTCCGCGCAAAACAGCTCATAATTAGTCAAATATTCTGTTTACAATTGGTAGAACAGTTCGTAATCAGCATCGGTTAAGCTCATGGTTTGTCCACCACTCTGCTCACCGTCAACAGAATACTCGGTGATGATTATCGGCTACTTTTAAGTTAAGTTCAAGTGAATCCGTTCAATGTTAAGTTATTCTTCAATGTCAGATAACATCAGCTTTGGAATAAATGCTTGGCCTTGACATTGAACGGCTTCAAGAAGAGATCGCCATTTACAAAGGTTTCTCTTCAAAACTGACTGACCCCTACCAAAGAATAATTTTGGGAAACCAAATTACATACTACGGTAGACAAGGCGGTGAAATATGAAGAGAACGAAAAATAACAAAAAATAATATTGCTCTTTTGTAGACCGTTTTTACATCTCCAAAATACCGGATATCGAATTCTCAGACTAGGCAGAGAGACAGGTTTGCTCAGAAAACTTTAAAACAGGCCTTTCTGCTTAAACTTTAAAGGCAACACTGACAAAACGGAATTCTAATCCTCAGTGGAAATTGATATTTCGAAAACAAATGTACGTTTTAACATTTGTGCGCATCCTTCCGGCAGTAATTAAAAAAAGCTGACATTTCCGCGTGTATATAGGCTTTCTAAATAATTTCATCAACATCGACAAACTAATGAATAGGTAACAGTACATTAGGTGTATACCTTTCAGGGGACCGCACCCACATTCTGAAATCATGTCGAAATACGATCGGCTCAAAGCGAATGACGAGCTCAGATTTTTACACTTTTTTGTCCTTCTCAGAGCGTCAAACGCCCAGATTTCAGATACTGGCAAAAGAAACCATCAGATTTCGACCAAGTATCTTCAACAAAGTAATATTTACTACCTAATTCTATCAATAACGTTTTTTTAAATACATATTAAGGTGGTTGGAAAGGCTAGAGCGTCAATTATAAACTTCAATAAAACTATTAAAATATAAAAGTAGTCAACTTTCTCTGTGGAATAAAAAAAATAGACATTTGGGCACAAAGGCATTGCAGAGTTATAGCCTGTTGAAACTTCTGAAAAACTGACCAAATAAGAAGAAGTTGGGGAGTCCTTAGTGTATTAACTGTGGTAGAGGTCCCCTAGCTTTTAATAAAATGTTTGAAAAGGGAAAGTCTTTATTTGCTGTTTTTCAGGAAAGTTTGACAAGGCGGTGCTGGCATTCAGAGTGAGTGACTGCTATTGTAAATGCATTTTTAGATTCTTTGAGTGTCAAAGAGGTGTCAAAAGTGAGATTAACCAAAAAAACTGCTCTGTGACTTCAAAAGAGGGATGCAAATATGGCTTGTTTTCAACATTTTTGACAGAATAACAGTTTTCCTACATAATTGTATACCAATTTAATCCAACCTTTGAATTGAGATATGGACATGGAATTTCTACAGTCTATTAAGAAGGTTGCACATAAGATTTGTGTGGCACAATTTTCCTGTATTTGAAGTACTTTTTGAAAAATCACATTTTGAAATTTGAAAGAATTTTTAATAATTTTTTGATATGTAAATCCATGTAAAATCATAAAAACAAATTGTATTTACAAATCCTGCCGTACAAATCTTACAATAAATGGTGTCAACATATTTATAACTAATTTGGTAATATTAATACTATCCAATTATTATTAAATTCAAATATGTAAAAAAATACAAAAAATTAAATTTTAATATTTACTGGTGTCATATTTCAAAATCATGGCTGCAAATATACAATTTTCATATTCTTTGGAGAAAGTATTAACTAAGGGAGTTCTCCTGAAAATTTGAACTAAATATCTTGATTCTAACACTTGAAACTTGACATTAACTCTGAGAAAAGAATTGGTGCAAAAATAGCCTTTCCAGCCACCTTAATAGAAAACTGACGAAGATGCCTCATACTGGCTACTATACGTAAGTACGCACATACGTATTTGCACATATGTGCGCAGACACATACATACATACAAACATACATACATACATACATACATACATACATACATACATACATACATACATACATACATACATACATACATACATACATACATACATACATACATACATAATACAAAGATTCAATGTGCAACCTAACCTATAAATCTTTGAGTTGTTTGTCATTTACAAAGATTATCCGTAAAATGATTACATTTTGTACCTTCAATATTGACCAATGCTGTTGATTTTCCAACTTAACGGAATGAAAATCAATTTACAAATGCCACATCGTTTGTAGAGCACCGCGCATTTTTTAATAGAATCCAATCATCATTTACATATGTTGTATCATTTACATTATTCGCCAGATGCATCGCTCAGTGTTGTCCTGGTGGAGTACAGAAGATTTGAATTGAAGAATAAAGCACAGATTTTACATTGTGTTCTTGGCTAACAATTCACATAATTATTCACTTTTCAAAAGTATTTTGTTCAATCCTTATAATGAAATGGGACCTCACCCTTTGTGACCCTTTGATTTTTATAGTCGATTAATATTGTATGTATTTCTTACTCAGCGCCACATTAGTGATAAAAGTTCATATTGTTGGCGTTGAAGTGGTGGGTTTTCAGAATGACATTTTGATAAAGAAAATCTATATGAAACACCCTTTGATTTCATAAATCTTAAAATATTTATCAAATTTTACAAATATACTGGTGCATAGCTACAATAAGGTCAACGTAGTTTGATTGTTCTGATCTGCTTGTCTGATCTATCGAGGAAGTTTTGGAGTTATTTTTTCATCGAAAAAGAGCCAGCATGAATTAACGATCACATGATGGCTTGGGATGATGGTTTTTATATTTAATGTACGATTGTAAGTAAAAGGTTCCACTATCCTGCAATGAGATATTTTCCACCGAAAAAAGCCATTTACAAGCACATATCTAAAATATTAATCCCCACCTTACACGTCACTCTTTTAAGATATCAGCTGTGCGCTGCATTGACGGTTCAAAGACAGCTCATACGCTCAATCTCCCGATGGTTGAATTACATGTATCCTGCAGAATGCTCTTTAGCTTCACTTGTCATTTCTACGTAAACACGAGGTCTATAAAATCGAAATTCATAATTTTCTGAACACCGAAAAACGACCGTTTCCGTGATAATATCTAACAACTCCTGCTAACCTTAAACAACTTGTTTATGGTTTGCAAAAGTTGAGTTTTCATAGAGGAAAAGAAAAACGTTAACGTAAATGCAACTGACTTTATCCATAAAACACGAAAAGGGCATACAACGCCCAAAAAATTTAATCATATGTTAGTTTGATCACAGTCCCTCCACACATTGGTCCGGTGGGTGGAGGGACTATTGTCCGATATGATCATGGCAAATTATTTCAACGTGGTCGTGTTATTAGAAATAGTAAAGCTTCATATTTGGGGAGACAAATGTTAAGGAAAAGAAAACACTATAGGCACGGCAACAATCCAAGTTTTCTGAAGCAGCAAAAGAAGAGTGTGGGTCATTTAACAGATGCTGATACAAAATGGCTCTGTTTATAGAAATCGTCGATTTTCGTTTTTTGAGCAGAGTGGCTGAATTGTCGGTACGGTTGAACCAAAACCGTTAAAACCCGCAAATTTTAGTAATAGTCGTATATATTATGTTTTATATTTGATAATAGACATTACGGAAATCAATACACGTGAAGGGAAAATAATTTTTCACCGATAATTGCCCAATTATGATAACCAGTGAGTTTTTCTCAAAGACCGTTCCTATAATGATCGCTAAATGCCTAATTAAATGTCAATTATCTTCATTAAACACGCGATTAGACCTAATTTGGGAGAATGGAATCTTTTTAATTGTTAAAATCTTTCAAGTGTTAGGTCCCATAGCCGAAAGTTGCAATATTACAAATTACCCACAAAAACAAGTGTATTGAAAAAAATAGATGAGAAAACATCTTCTGATTAAACCATAATTTGTACAATATCCGATCCGATTCTTCCAAATAAGTCCTAATCATGTTATTACTAGAGTCTACACACTATAATGACAATATTCCATTGGAAATGTAATGTAATTTTTATTTTGATCGGTTCCTCGTTCTGCCTTGTAACTAACACCGTTTCAAACTTTCGCCTTTTTAAGTGTTATGATTCAGCTTAATCTCAGATGTTTGTTCCTCAAGTTGAACAAACCCTTTCAAGTATTTTGACCAGAAAAACTCACTGTCTATAATTGACCCATTCAACAATAAATGTTCAAAGAACTACGGTTGTGTGTCTCTTACTATGTACGACAAACAACCGTAAAGTCCATCTTTACGTTTTTGTTGTACCTTCCGAAATCCCCTCTTCAAAATAATTTTGCTTATGCGGTCTGTTGTCGTCTGTTTGTTCTGCATCAGTTGTCCGCTGTAACACAAAATCCGGGTACTCTCGCTGTTAAATTTCTTCTGCAGCCAGACGCTTGCGTAGTGATCCTCTGAAAATTCGATTTTTCCTACCTCTGAGAAATATACAGTGAACCCTTTACCGGCAAATGTGCAACTAAATGGTTTTCTCTCTCCTAACGGAAACTTTCAATGCGTTATAATTGGGGATGTGACCACTGTCTTTACAAATACTTCAGTGATTAGTA
>LD349515.1:174541-200197 GCA_001465055.1 Ptychodera flava
GACGAACAAATCATACGACAAAATGTCAGTAATTCAACCAGTTGTTATCAGTATATTGAATGATTTCCCTTCCGGCAAGTTAAACTTGTCAATGAGAACATATTTTTTCCAGACTCTATAAGATGTGGTGCGTGACGAGTATGCTATTGGTAGGCACGTTGGTCTCAGTGGCGAACGGCATCATTAAAGACAGATGCCAATTTATTGTAGAACCACTCTGCTACGGCATCGGCTATAACCGTACTACCTTTCCGAACGTCTTCGGCCACAATTCTCAAGAAGAAGCCTCGAAGTCCCTTACGCTGTTTGCTGCACTGGTACAAGAACGCTGCACGGAGAGGATGCGATTCGTGGTGTGCAGCATGTATATGCAAATATGCGTCGCCCAATACCTGGGCGATATACCAGTGTGCCGCCATGTTTGTCACCAGGCATTCGCTGAGTGCCAGCTGCCGGTTGTACAGGACCTGCAGAATACCATCATGGGACCATTATCCTGTGACGACTTCCCGGATTACGGAGATCGCCATAAACTCTGCATGGAATCTTTGTTACCGTCGAAGATTCGGAGTCGAAAACTATCATCACTCCAATGCCGGCTAACACGCTGTTTACAGAAAAACCGACAGCAGAAGCTAGCAAGTATATAGACGTACATAGAATTGATTTTGACGTGTGCAGTTGTAAAGTGTATTGCGACTGCCCAGCGGTCCCTGAACCTTTTAAAAAATCAACCAACACAGTGACTCTGCATTCTTGAAAGCGATCTCGTTTGTATATAGATATGGAGAAATATTACAAAATAAATCCCTAGGGCTTAACACCATGTAACGTACATTTGTCATGGCAGTTTTCACTCAAACCAAAGACGGCTAAATAAAGTACACTTATAAAAGAAGTTCAAGCAAAGTGTAGTGAGTACACAGCTTTGACCTGAGAGCGCGCGCAGCGTAGCGAATTACATAAAAGTTATTAACGATATCACCAATAAAAGTACATAACACACTTGTAAAGAGGGCCACGATGTTACCTTAGCCTCGGTCGGTTGGAAAAATAATCGCAATCATACCAATCCATAATCCAATAACACTAGGTCAAAATTTGTAAGACAATAGTAGTAAACATAGACACAAAACAGCACAGAACAGACAGTAAATTGACGGTACACAAACAAAGTCAAATTCATGAAAGAGAGATATATGGACCTTTGGCCAAAAGATCAAGAAGTGATGTCAGGTGTTTCGAAAATAGTAAGCGCAATAGTAAGTTTGCCTTAAAACCTTTCCATTTTTTTTATCATTATGCGTGGCGCTTTTTGTTCAGTCCGCGTAAAGGTCAAAGGTAAGAATTGTGAACCGTACCTTGAGATTTAACAATTTTGGCTTGGGCATTTCCGACTGCCTCTGTCAAACTGAGATATTATTTTCATCAAAATCAGTTTTCGAGCAACATTCGTAATGAATTGATTCTGCCGTTTCACGCATTCCATGACATGGCTGTCTAAATTAGCAGCACCGACATGCTCGTTTTCCATACCGCGAGTTCAGATATGAAAGCCAATGCTCTTAATTTACGTCAGCGAAATTGCTCTCTACGCGAGTTGCATTTTGTCGTTTTCACTGCGGTTTGAATCGACAAAATACGAGAAAAGTAGTTTACCAATGCCACCATTTATGACGATAAAAAATCAATTAATTATGTTCGTCATCGTAAAGACGACTTGTCAAAGCTTTATGAGAGATAAACAGCTATAGGTTGGAGACAGTAGTGGTAATTTTCCCTGAAGATTTTCCCTCACATTTCAGCTAATTCAAGATGGACACTTGATACTTTCACTTTCACTTTTACCAATTATTAATCGCCTGCAAGTGTCACGCCTTGAACCAGTTTGTAGATATTTGCAGCGTGGAGCGATGTGAAAGCCATATTAAGAAATGATCCTTTAAATTCAAATTCACCATGTACGAGGTGATGATATTCCTAACATAGGCTTGTATCATAGCAATACATTAGTGCATGTAAATCTATGCATCCATACATCCATCCATCCGTACACGTATACATACTGTTACAGAGGTCAATCACTTTGACATCAATTATATTCTGCATAAAGGGCAATCATAGGGTTCAGAATTGTGTACTATTTGTGCTGGCGATACGGACTGTGAGAAACAAACAAATAAATAATTGTTCTGCTTTTTATGTTCCTGAGCATTGATAGATACCTTAGCCATAAATACGTTATATCAGGGAGAGACTCTATGACGAGTTTGCATTTCAACTGTTTGTAAATAACCACTGGACAGATTTTATGAAGGAGGTGTGTTTACGAACACAAGCATTCAAGAGAAGGGACAAAGTATCAGACATAAACGGTGTTAAATTTGAAAACTTAGAGCCCCTGCACTGTTTATAATCCCGCCTTCTTTTTGCTTGCTGTTCCCCGAAGGCAGACGGTGAGCAGTAATACATGGTGGAGAATCCGGCTATACGAAAAAGATCTTTAAAGTTTGACATGTTAACACCGAGCGAAAGAACGTACAGCACGATGAATGCAGCCCTGGGCGAAGGAAGAAATGTGGTTGAATATCAGCAAGATGTCTCGGCCAAGTTGGCAGAACTGCAAGACATCGCCTCGCGACAATAAGAATGCCCTACGATGTTGGTGGCGATACACTAATTTTGCGGACTTTCGATGCTGGTCTGATGAAAAAAGACTCAAGGCTTTGGCCTCTACTTCTCTGATTAAGCCGAGAAATGGTTCCGGAATATATCTTACGATCAATTGGCTGACAAGAAGTGCTTTGTAAGAAAGGTCGATCAGTAGTTCTGCACCAATGATGAAAGTATTGCGTCTAATTTCACTTAGAAAAGGGGCACCATATTACTCACTATTTCTATATGTAACAAAGTATATCAAGCGTGTTGTGTAGAACTGTTTATCACACTTTATTGGCTTATGTAAGTTTTCTTATTTTCTAGATTTTATTAGTGGTTGTATGCTTTTGACTTCACCGTTTATATCAAAATGAATTTTCACGCTGGACGCATTCATTGGGGAGAGGGCAGTGTTACAGAGGTCATTCCCTTTGACATCTATTCTGCATACAGGTCAATAATCAGGTTCAGAATTGTGAACTATGTGCGATGGCAATACGGATTGTGAGAAATTCAACAAGTAAATAATTGTTCTGGTGTTTATGGTGGCCATTGACAAGCACGTCAACCATAAATACGTCATTATCGGGGAGAGACTCTTATAATGAGTTTGCATTAATAAAATGTCTTCACTTGAGAACTTTAGGCCACTACACCGTTTCTGCATCCCGGCGTCATTTAGCTGACTATTTTATGAAGAGAGACGGTGAGCTGTAATCAAACATAGATACATAGATAGATAGATAGATAGATAGATAGATACATAAATACATACATACATACATACATACATACATACATACATACATACATACATACATACATACATACATACATACATACATACATACATACATACATACATACACATGCCACAATTCACCATGATGTTTTCACTTGCCATGAAAAACAAACATAATAATATGTTGCTCGGCTGCTGTAATACAAACGTGAGAGTATTGCAATTACTGCCACTTAATTCGAGTTAAACTACCATGTTAGAAGCCAAAAATTTCTTCTTTTTAATTTTTTATTACCTAGGCCATGATACGATAATTAAATATATACCAGTTCGTTAGAAAGCACCAATCCGACACGAGAATGTCAAACCATTAAAACACAAAGGCCTTGCATAATCGCTCGCAGTCGTTCGTGTTTTAATGGTCCTCCTTTATTCATGTCGGTATTGTTATACTTGACTAGCGTTACCATGTCTGCAAACTTTCTCAGCAGATCTGAATTCATGTTTAATTGCCCTTTTAATGAGAAAGGTCAGTCTTTAAGTGGTTGCTAAATGCAGTATTGGAGGCAATGACGTCGTCATGACGTAAATATGACGTCCTTTCCAGGGTTCTGTAAATGTGGTTTCTATGCTGTCGTGCAGTCAGGTACTTGCACGGGGAACGTAATTAAAGAGCTAGGAATGTACGATTGAGATATTCAAAGTTAATACAATAAAAAAATACTTCAGTTATTCCTATGTCAAAAAGCGGAAATCGTCTTTATGCCGCTTAATAAAACTTTGATTGAATCTAATCAAGTGTTTTGATATTGTTGTGCCATTTATATCAGTGTTGCGTGTGTTAACTGGCATTACACAAGCCGAGCGCGGACAAGGCAAGCTGACGAATCCGCAACAGTTTTCTCGTCAGAAACACGCGCGAGCAAGGTAAGAGATTTATTCTGTTTTATCCATTTCAAATCCTTGTGTAAGTTCATCCTCACAGCATTGCGAGCTCGTCACGACAACTCAGTGTGCTTGTGACATTGGTGTTGGTAAAATCCGGTGTCTCTATTGACAGCCATTGTGTCGATGAATATCATATTCTATTGAACTGTTATGATGTGAGTAACTGATATTTGGTTAGTTCCAAAAGTAGTCCAGGATTGGGTTACGATTTTGACAGCAGTTTTCTCATTATTTTGAATAAAATGAATCAAATATGTCGGACGGATAATGAAATACCTAAATTAATGCTATGTGGGAAAAAAGACATGGGTAATCTGCACCTTTGTCGATCAAGGCAGATATTTCAGAACGAGTTCCTTGCGCTCATCGTATGTCCATTTAAGAATGTCATAGCGGCAAATATAATCAACTTTGGGCTTAAATCAGAGGCTGCAGTCTAGGATAGCTCCAGGGCGAAAACCCAAAGCATGGCGAACTTGAACTTTTCCCATCCCTATGTCATAAATGTCCCTGGAAAACGCAAAATTAGTATTTAGACTTTGATTGTAGAGTTTAGCTGACAACGAATACCTCAGGCTGATATCTGATCATAAGATACTTGACTCACGATTGCCGATCAATATGGACTCGTCCGTGCTTCTAGGGGATCTTCGGCATAAAATTATACAGAAAACGATAACTACAAACAATTCTCTTTGAGGACATTCTTATATATTCAAGATTATACGACCAATTACTGATCCCGGGAAACGTTTGGAGGAAGCGGACTTGTAGAACTATGGTTTAGTGGAGACTACAAAAACGTCGTTAGCGATTGATAAGTGGTGTGTGTATGTAATCACGTATAGGAGTGGTATACGATGGGAATATTTTCACCTACAAAGGTTGCTGTTTTTTGCTACCGATGTCGCACTTTGAGATCGACATGTCATCCATACAGCGTCATCTAGATGGTACTCTGTTGACAGACCCCAGTTCCATAGGGCTTTTCAAGAGGGTGAAGAGATTTTACATCTCTAGCGATATAATACTGCCATTAACATAAAAACACTCACTGCAATAATGCTCTCTATTTTCACTCAGAGAATTACTGTTTCAAATCAAAATATGTCCCTTGTTGAAAATTGGAATGTAAAACTTGTCTTAACGTGTGTTCTTGCTATTATGAGTCAACAGATGTGCATTACAGTTTTGTACAATGAGTGGATAATCTTTAAGTCTGACATCGCAAGGTATAATGCATTTAAGTGTCTTTCTTTGGTGGCTAACTATCGTTCAAAGCTACAGTTACTCGAACGACAATGTTCTCCCGAGTGTTAATGTTGTTTTGTTCGTTTGTTTGTTTGTTTGTTTGTTTGTTTGTTTGTTTGTTTTCCCATACAACCTAGCACGATTGTTTCAAAAAGTCGTGAATCCGGTGAGCTTATACATTTAGTCTTTCAAGAAATACCGTTTGGTCGATATCGTCATCAAATCTTTCTGCAGCCAAAATAAAAACAAAACAACCGTACAGATACTGTGAATCGATTAGCTCGTCAGAACTTGTAAAGGTTTTCTTTTGAAAACTTATTGACGATCATTTTTTTCAGATTCAATACAATGTGGTCCGTTACGAATATACTATGTGTAGGCATGTTGGTCTCGTTAGCGTACGGCGCCACTGACGATAGATGCGAAGTTATTACAGAACCGCTCTGCAGAGATGTTGGATACAATTTGACGACGTTTCCGAACCCCTTAGGCCACGGCTCCCAAGAAGAAACGTCGGCGGCCCTCGCTGTCTTTTCTTCACTGGTCCAGGATCATTGCACGGAGCGCATGCTCCTCGTAATCTGCAGCATGTACACACCCATCTGTGTGACTAACTACAGGCGGTATTTACCAATCTGTCGCCACGTCTGTCACCAGGCCTTCGCGGAGTGCCGGCTACCGGAGGGACAGGTACGACAGGCCCTGAAAGACGCCATCATGGGTCCATCCTCTTGTGACGATTTCCCAGAATACGGAGCTCCAAGCACGCCGTGTATGGCATTTTCAATACTGCCCCAGGACTTGTCACCGAAGAGCACCACACCGGTACCGGCAATCACCCTTCCTCCGGAAATCGCGGCGTCAGTGCATCAACCTATCGACGACGTCGGCCCGCATAATGTTGATTTAGACGAGTGTAGCTGCAAAATACACTGCGACTGCCCCGCGAACCCCTGAGGGTCCTCCAGTAAACTGATCTTCGTCCTGCATTGCTTGATTCGATCGTTCGAATGTCGTACATGAGGAATGGTCACCAACTCAAAACCCCGGGACTTGATATGATAACAGATTAACGCTTATTCTATTAGTTTTCTGTCGAAACAAAGTCTGCTACAAATCACAATGCTTAACATGCTTGAATTTAATTATAGGTTTACATATTCATTCACAAACTATATAGAAGAAATTTACAATAATGTTCACTTTCTGAAAAGATGCACAAACTGAAGGTTGACAAATGTGTCGCGGCACTGTTCACATCATATTCTATGGTTACGTTTTTAAAATGAGTAAGTTAACACTCTAGTTTGAAATCACACCAGAGAGTCACGCTTCACAGAACCGGTGAGGCTTTTACAAGAGCATCTCTTGCCGCCGACGAAGTCAGAGACTTTGTAAAGGTCTACACCGATAAGGAATAGGCTTGCCGGGAAAACGCTGAGCCCCGTACAGTGACACTGTTCACAAGCACCCCATAGCAAATGGCAGTAGTCTGGCTCCCAAGTCCGAATTAATATACAGATACTAGAATAGTTGACAATGTAGTTTACCGAATAAGGACTCTTTAATAGTTAATCGATTTATCATGATAACCTGGAAGGAAATTGACGGTAAGATAGACAGAGCAGTGGCGCTCTTCTTCCGAAGACACTCACTTTTCGTATTCAACGGTGAGGTTGAGGAATCATTCTGTGCTTTAACTAGGCTGGCGCAACTGTTATGCGATGTAAATCGACCGGCTGCGAGACAGCTGAAACGTGGCAGAGGTTTCAGGCCACTTTGATAATGAACGTTTTAACGCAAATCGGCTCATTTCCAAGTGCAAAAGGACAAACAAAACACATGGTGTTACCCTAACGGCGAGTCAACCAATATATTTATAACATGTTCCGACCATGATTTTCTATACAGATAAAATAACCATCAAATGAAACACATGGGAGTAGGACTTTACTATCTCAATATTCTACTGTCAGAAAAGGAAATGTTACTTTTTGAAGAGCCTGCAATATGGACTTCAACGACTTTTCGAAAGGGCGTGTGGGAAGTGATGAGATGCTTTTAAAACCAGTCATATTCGAGTGTCTGTTGAAAGTGTTTTTTTTTCAAATGTAATGTTTTCGTCTGTCTTATCTTAGAAAACAATTAAAATACTCACCAAGTCATATAAATTAAAAGGGCTACTATACAAAATTATTCCATAACATTCTAGCCGATGGTTAGGCTCACATTCGTTTATGTGCAGATGCTCTTCTACTGGTTATTGCTTCAAGCTCCATAAGCTGTATCTTTTGGCTATTTTTTTCAGAACTTTTGTTTTGTGGGTCCCCTACACTTTCTGCATTGAATCCCTAAACTGCCATTTAATGCCAAGTATTTAGCATATCAACACAACCTATATGAGTATAATCTACATTGTAATTGTTGAAAATTGTATTCAAGTCCGGATTAGAATCCATTCGTAAATAATAAACAATGATCACTACACACATACAAGCTGCGTTGACAAAAAGAATACTCGAAATGTCAGCATGACAAACGGATTAGGGTCAGACAGGGTAGTTGATATACAGAGGCAGAATACTGGAAAACTTGCCACAAGTTACAGCTTATGTCTCTTTCACGTAATTAGCGTCTCCATACCGAGGAAAACCGCTCAGCACCTTTCATATGACGCTTAACTGCCCCTTAAAAGGAAGGTTGAAATTTGAGTGACCCTACAATAAATTGCAAGGGGGAATGACGTAGTGTTCACGCAAGCACAGCGTCTTTCTCTAAGGTTTTAATGCACCAGACACAAACGTTTTCAAACCGGTTGATAATTACATGCGTAAACGTAATTAAAGACAGAATGTATATAATTAAAATATTTGAAACTTAATAGCACCATTGCAAGTACTTCGATTATTCTTTTATTACAGAGAGCAGAAATTGTTCCCAGACTACCAAATTAAATTTTGATTGAATCTAATCAATCACCGTGATATTTTTGTGCTCATTATAACCATCGATCGGACGTACAGTTCGGCATTACCATGGCTGGTTTTGACAGAGTTGGGTAGACTTCCCGTCTCAAACATGTACCAGGTAAGACGCCATCAATTCATCCATTTACACATCCAGAATTATTGTTTTGCCCCCCTCGCGGAGGACGATCAGCGCATTACGTGAATATGTTTGCCTTCTTGATGAGACACTTGAACTGACACCGCTGCCTGTCGGTTTTGCAAAGCGAATATACCGTACTCGATGCAACACATGGGTAATACAAGACAGCTTTGTTATACCGGTTACACTCCCTGCGGAAATATTCTCAACATGCTGACGATATAATTGCGTGAAGACCTCGGATTTGAGATAATCATGCGAAGGAATGTACGATATTATCTATGCATGAATTTACGACTCCTTGACTTTTCCGAGAATTTGCGAACCTGAAAAAATAGCGTAGCGGCAAACTTAATCAAGGTGGAGTTTCATTTAGCTACCAGTGTTCGGGACCACTCTGGACTGTAAGATACTTCAAATGTCCCCACAGGAAGTTTGGGGGTTTTTTTTGATACTTCAAATGTCCCCACAAGTTGTTCTTTTTTTAAATCGCGGGAGAGAAATGCCACTTTTACTATCGATCAAGCATAGGCTGTCTTAACGATCTTAGGTCTGAGATAAATCAAGATTGCTGGAGGATATCGATCTTCAGCATAATAAGTATGTAAACAAAATGATTTTATTTAATACCTCTGAGTGGCAAGTGTGAAAACTAAGAGTGTAGGACCAAGCACTTATCATGAAGGAACCTAGAACCTCATGTAGTAATATAAAAGTACTAACAATAGCTGATTTTTCGACAAAATTTTAGAATTATCGTTTTGGAATACAAGAACACTTTGCTCGACCTCCTCGTGAAATACAAAGTATTTGTCACTTCAATACAATATACAGTGTGCGTTTTGCATGTTAGCAAGGAGAAAAATTCCATCTTGGACGAGGATTCGTCTTATACAAGAACGTTAGACATGACACGAACATATATGATTATGCAGGCTGTGTTGACAAGATAAGCCTAAAAGTCAGACATTTCGATGTGCTTTCAAGTAGGGGAGCTGAATTTTAAGACGAAACTATTTGTACAATAGGAACCAAAAAAAGATAGATAACACACCAAAGGTCACAGATAAGGAGGTTTAGAATGCACTGAATGAAGGTGTTGCGTAATCGGCAGTAACGTACTTTCCATGCCTTTAGAACTATACTGAGGGAACTATCAATACAAAACCGATATAATCAACGTTTTAGGAAACTATTGTGACAAACAAACTCAAACTTTTCAGAAAGGTCACGTTCAAAGTTACCGATAGGACATCTGGTATATTGTCACAAGCGCCGGTAAACGGTTACATGTAAGTGTGGAGTGCACATCATGTTATTTGCGAACTCTATTGTAACAATTTGATAAAGCTTACAAAGTTGCTTACGCCGGAAGAAATCTTAATTTCATGATCAAGTGAAGGTTCCCCCGAGGAAAGGTGTTACAACAGCATTCTTGAAGTAAGTTGTTGAGATATCGAGAATCTAAAGATTTGCAGATCTCAATAACTGAGGATGATAACAAGACTATCAGTGAGGTGCCCTAGGATCAACCGTCTATATGAAGACAAAACGTATTTTTCTAGGGGGCCCCCAACAGCTTTGTTATACTTTTAGTAGTAGACCCATTGTCCTTCTTGTCTTCTGAATTGGCTACACGGTCTCACTGAGAATTGGATTCTGGTGACAAGATTATGACTGCGATTTATATGGTCAGAGAGTCAAAGAAACTAAAAAGCCTGCGAAACTATTAAATGATGACCATTGGAGTTCAGTAAAGAGCGCAATTCATTCATTAATCTTTAAAAATTTGTTCAAAATCTAACTGTCGATGACTCCTTAGCAAAGTATATCATTCGTAGAATAAAGATCAGATGCGGTACATGTTAGTGAATTTCACATTTTCAACGCACGTAAGCCAAAACAGTAATTTTCGAGGCATGATTTTTACAGTCGATCACTATCAACATGTGCAAACCTTGAAATCTTAAATTTTGCGAAAAGCATAGATTTCATATATGAAGTGAGACAGACGGAAATAGACATATAAAGACATGCCTATAAAGAAAATGATAATTTGTACAATTTTACATCGATCACTGCAAATTATTTGATTAAAGTATAATGTGAATAAATCAACACTAGTTATTGTAAATCAGACATAAGATCCTTCCTCCTTTGATAGTTCACTTAGTTATTACCGTCTCATCTACTGTTATTTAAACTATATAACTATGTAAATTACATTAAGCAAATAAAACAAATTGCAGTATAACTACGACAAGTAGTCTCTTGTGATGAAAATTTAATGTTCATATAATTTGGTTATAATTTCTAGTCTCATAATTTGTCACTAATGCACGGACCTCCTGTTACAAATCTAACGATAAAAGTTGTCGATTTCCGCTGATGTCGGATACATTAGTAGTTTTTTGCAGTTTTAATAGAGTATTTTTCACAAAAGAAGATAAAATTACCTACATCCGTGGGAGAATTATTTTTCAAATGAAGTGAGTTTGTGTATACGTAGGTCGAAAACACGAATGATTGTGTCAATTGAGCCTCATCATTGCTGGTACAATATTCCCTCAGCATGGGCACTAGCGACGACGGACGATTATTTGTTCACTCTAGTAGGACACGGGCGATCTCTTTTCTCGGGAATCTTTTACGAAAGGAAGATTCCCCCCCCCCCCCAAAAAAATGTTGATATATTATGTAACCAGCATATTCCGATACATAAAACAATACTATGATAATGATTTTGTATTGCTTGACGGTAACTTTTACCGTTTATGCCTTGGAAGCGAAGAAAGGGGTCTTAAGTCAGGTATAAAGCTATGATTTTATAGTAACTCTCACTGATTCGTCTGAAATGCAAACATCAATCTCGAATAAAAATTGTCGTGAAAGATTGAATTTTTGTAGTGCTTTTGTTACATTTTTATATTTTGCATGCCATAGCTTGATGTTTAAGTAGGATTCCAAAGTTGTTTAACGCCACCGTGATAACGTCATCGAAAGGAGGTTTTGTTTTTAAACATGACCTTGGAGAATTAGCCAATGACGTTCTTGTTTATTCTTTCTTTGATATAAAGTATTATTGCCTTTCCCGCTGTTTTTGGAAATGAAAGCGAGGTTTTACCGCGTTTTGCTTACTGTTCAATTTTCCATGTAACGAGTGGAGTTTACGATCATCACTCCAGTATTCCCAAAAAATAGTTACGTGTCTATTGTTTACTATTTGCGAGTCCGGGTTTCATCTGCGACCGACATAAAAGAACCTCCCCCGCCCCACTAAAGTACTGCTCTTCGGAATGCGCAATGCGATAGTGTAAATCAAGCTGTCTGTTTCACAGTTCTCGCTATTTTGAAGGTAGAACGCGCCTCGGGGACAGACATTCGGACTCTCAAACTTTTCCGATTCTTTTCTGATCTACGTCTTGTGGGGACTCATTTTAAAGCTCGTGGTGTAAGAAAATTCACCGCCTCAGGTATATTTATAACAATAGAGTTAACGCAGGGATGGCAGCCATTTCAGAATTTCAAATATCTTGAGTGATTTGTCTCTCTAGTACCGAGGTGATCCCCGACTTTTATCTTTATTCTGAAAGATTGAGCAAAGGTTTAAAGGCACACAGTCGTCGGAACTGCGCTCAGAGGTCGTATGGGACCCATATGACCAATGTAAACACTGTTTCCAAGCTACGATGGTGATCGATGAAAGGTAAAACATGTCTGTCATAATCTACATCGTATAATTTTAATGTTGCAGCTATGATGACGAGGTGCATCTAGATATCATGCACGACATTGATTGTGAACAAGAAACTCGCTCAGGCGCAGTTCTGACGACCGTTTCCTGTTATAAATCTTTCACTTTTGATGCGCATACTACCTTTTAATATTATGAATAACGAACGTCTTGCTCAAATAAAACACGTTCAATGAAGACGATATTTATTTTTTGCAGATTCTGTATACAATGTGGTTCGTCAAAAATAGTCTATTGGTGGGTATGTTGGTTTCGTTGACATGCGGCGCCACTAACAACCGATGCCAAGATATTGTCGAGCCCATCTGCCAAAATATTGGCTATGATATGACGTCATTTCCGAACGTCTTCGGCCACAATTCTCAGGAGGAAGCGTCAGTCGCCATGGCGCCGTTTGCTACACTGGCCCGGGAACACTGCACACAGAACATGCGCTTTTTGGTCTGCAGTCTGTACACACCGATATGTATGACCAACTACAGGAAGTATTTGCCGGCCTGTCGCGATGTTTGTCAGCGGGCGTTTGCCGAGTGCCAGCTGCCCGAGTGGGAGACGCGGCACGACCTGCAGACAGCCATCATGGGGCAATTGTTATGTGACGACCTCCCGGAATACGGAGACACGCATGATCTCTGTATGTCGTATTCGTATGACGATTTGGAGACGGAAAGCACCACCGCCCCGATGTCAGTGATCACTCTGCCTCCATATACAGCTACATCAGTCACTTCTTCACCGAGTAACAGCATTGCCCAGCATAACACGCCATCGTCTGGCAACAATATCAACTTGGACGAGTGCAGCTGTACAATACAATGCGACTGCCCAGCCATCCCGTGATTGCTTCAAGAAACTAAACATTCCTTAAGAGAGATAGTGTGATATCGAAGTAGATGTAGTAAAGAAAGTCTCAAATTATTTCCCTTGATATGTGTGATGTTTTTCTAACTTACTGAAAAGCTTTTCGCGCCAATTATCTGACAGTTACTTCAGAAATATTGCGACTATGATCTCATAGTGTAAATTAATATTGTAGAACAAAATCACACATGTAGAACATCTACAGAATTTTGCAATGTCATGCTTTTGACATTAAACTCAGGAAGGCGTAGATTTTAAACTTCTCGTATCAATAAATTTTAATCTGTTTAGTGGTTCACGAATAATAATGCTCGACAACTGTAGTGTGCCTTTATTTTTTTCTATATCTGAAAAAAAATCCAAATACGACACTGGCATTTCGTCTACCAGATACTGGAAAACAACCTGCCGTGAAGTGCTCTTTTGCATAACGTGCCAGGGCTTTCGTTATCCGCATCCACATAAACAGCATAGTCAATTGAAACATACAGCATTGTTTTTGCAATTATTTCGGAGAGAGAGAGAGAGAGAGAGAGAGAGAGAGATGTGCGGATCGCCCACGTTCGTTGAAATCAGTCACAAGCCGGGAGGAGCGGAGTTGAAAGCTTTAAAAGATAGGGATTGTATTTGACACAATTACGTTGTGATCACCACATGTTGTCTTTTAATCTACCAAAGTAAGATTGTCTTTTAAGTATAAAACTGAGCGCCAAAGACATGAGACACTGCCAAGAACACATTTCGATTTCTACAAAACCTTTACTAATTCACATATTATCAATAACAAAACATGGACACTGAATGCCCGCCATGACGAAAATGGCGTACTTTGTTTTCCGTCGATCAAAACGGAACCGAAATAACACACAATTGTTATCACAGCTAGTATAGCTTACTACATGTAATTGTATGGTATAGCTTCTTTTGTGACACTCATCTTCTTGATGAATTAGATTTTACATCGATATTTTATCGATTAGAATAAAAAACAGCACCTTGAAGTTATCCCTTTGGACTACACTGAAAGTAAATATTTGTGTTAAATTACAGTTTCTCATGATTACAAAAACGAAACTGTCATTTGTGCGGAACCAGCCGACATGAAATGCCTAATAAATTAAGTACAAAAATATGGTACATGCTATAAAGACATAAATTCATAAAAATATATTGGATCTGAAATAGACGCTATTCATTTTGTAATGTTGCATAACTTGAAAATTAAGAAATACAGCCTCACATCTATAGGTATACTGTCACCTGTTCCAATTTTGCCACAGTTACCATGGAAAGAGAAAATCTAACCAATCACAGATTTTAAGCAGATGGCCGCTTTTTAAAAAAAGCGCCGTAACATGGGCATTTCCAATACCAAGGAACGCCCCTGTGACCATATATGGGCATATTGAGATTACAAGTGACTGTATACCTTTAAATTACAGTTTCTCATGATTACAAAAACGAAATCTTCACTTGCGAGGAATCAGCCGACATAAAATCCCTAATAAATTAATTACAAAAATATTGTACATCATGATAGAAAGATATAGATTCATAAAAATATATAGGATCTGAAATAGACACTATTCATTTTGTAGTGTTGCATAACTTGGAAAACAAGAAGTACCACGTCACATCTTTAAGAAATATAGGAGATGATATTGTCCCTCCAGCAGAATACGTCCCACTACGAAGAATAGTTCATTCATCGTGATGCGTGTATAACTGTTCGGCCACGCCGCAGCAATCGCTGTCCTCCAGAGCTTTGACGAGAGCTTCAAACGTAGCGCTTGATCCCAGCTCGGTCTTCCACTTTCTGAGGATCTGATACGTCGTTTCCTGCACGCCCTCACGACCGTAGTCGTGCTCGACCTGCTCGATAGTGACGTCACTGAGACCGAGCGATCGTCCAAAGGCGCGCATTTGCTGCGGTGATAAGTTCGATGAAACGACAGACAAGGTTTTGTCAGCAACGGCCGCTATCTCTTCTCCATCTGAACCATCTGCACAAAGAAGGCGGAAAAACGTAAGATTTTAACGTACGTACATGGCAGACAATCTCAGTCATGATATTATCACCGTGAAATTATGTTGTTAATTAACGCAGAAGACATTATATAAGTATTATTAATCACACATGACATTGACAACGTACTTGTTGACGATCAATATTGTTACGGAGAACCACTCGTTTGTGTTGCGCGTGAATACTGCATCACATGAAATAGGCGCATAATGGGCATACATCCGATTCATTCAATGCTTGGCATTTACTATATACACAGGTTAACAGCCAAGACCGTCGATGAGTCGGCACATGAACAGCGCCCTCTAGGGCTCACACAAAGTCTACTCACCGGTTGTCAAGCTGTCCTTGCTGGCGATCTTCGATATACTCTGAAAGGAAAGCGGTTTGGAAGGTGACCTAAATTTGTCATTCAATTGCATTTCCTGATAAGATACAGTCACTGATCACGTGATCCGCCTAGGAAATTGTCAACAGCTTCGGACGAGAAAAGTTTAGTCTTTAAGACATCGTGTCAGAAAAATCTCATAGTGTTTTTAAGTAAACATTTTAAGGCCACACTTTGTCACAGAGGACAACGTCATTATGGCTGCCTGTTATCCATATACTATAGTATATTTTCTTCGTTCGTTGCTCGTAGTTTATGATGTCCTGATCTCAAAAGCCATCAACAAGGAAATCCTGCTGTCTCCACCAATTCGATTTTGTCTGTATGTCTGTCTGTCACTACATGAGCTGTCTACAAGTCCTTTTTTGTGTTTATGACTGGTATTACATCTCTATCTATATAAATATTCATTTTTCTTTTATTAGGTCCGAAATTGACCTCGACGATTATCGTGTACCAAGTTTGTACAACAAAGTGACGTCATTTCGCTCACCTTTGGCAGGTTTACACCGGTCAATTCAAGTACCTGCGAATACGCATGCTCAGTCTTCTTCGCCCTCTTGTCTGTTGACCTCTGGACGAGTCTGAATTCCCCCATCATGCAACTGGACAGGGTCCCTTCTTTGACATCCTCGAGCGATCTCGTGATTGTTACTTGAAAACAGGATGACGAGTCTTCGTAGAAGTCGCTATTCGCGATGAACTTCAGAAATAAAGGAACAATGTTAGTTTAATGATCATGTAAATTCATTTCTGTAATATTATAAAAACATATTAATCGAGTCAATGCTATTAAAGTTTTTTACGTGACAACTATTTGCATAAAGAAACGCTGATCGGTATTAGGGAAGATAATTTGATTAGTTTTATCGTCGTCTACACATTCTCGTGAAAACCTTGTGTTTCCAAACGTAATTTCTTCAATCGGGTCCATCACGTGATACAAGGCTGGCATGTTACACAAAGAATATTCAAAACTCAACTTGTGCCAAGGAAACGTAAAGAAACCTAGAAATTTTGTCTGTGGCATATTTACTCCCTGTGTTGTTGAATCACAATGGAAAAGTCGATTACTTTCATGATCAATTTAATGCCATCTCTTACCTCTGGAGTTTTCCGTATTGTTAGGTTTTCGGCGTCTTCAAAGTACAGATCCATGTTCACATCAGCTTTGCCCAGCAAGTGAAATGGTTTGACCGGTGTACACAATCTACCTCCAAGCGATCTCTCTGTCTCTTTGATGCTCTGCATTATTAACAAGAAGATATTTTTAAATAAACATAACGATCCTCAATGGTTTTTTTGCATTTACTGGAAATCATATATTAAGCGACAATTTTTTCATGTGTCTGTTTTTACATGTCTCTATTTATGATACTACTTACGTACATGTATGTATGTATGTATGTATGTATGTATGTATGTATGTATGTATGTATGTATGTATGTATGTATGTATGTATGTACGTACGTACGTACGTACGTACGTATGTATGTATCTACGTATCTACGTATCTACGTATCTACGTATTTACGTATCTATGTATGTATAAAAGTATGTGTGTATGTATCTATGTATGTATGTAAATGATAATAATAACTATGAAAACATGCAGAGTACGTTAATATTGTATATTAAGAAGTAGTTGCAACGTACCATTTTTCTGTCCTTGTCTGGAGAGGTAATATACACTCTGTATTGCACAATGAGTCGTTTTTTCCCTTCGTCTATTCTTGAGTTGTAATAGGCAAACGTCTCCAGGCGTAGCTGGTGTTGCCTCCTCGGTCCCACACAACCGAACAGAGTAAAATGTGTCGTGTTGATGTTAACAAACTTTTCATCGACGTCAAAGGTCACTGACCTATCAGAGGAAGCCTCTGTCACATGTGAGGCAGGCGTGAACGACACCTGCACAGGTCTGGGAGTACTGGTGTCTAGAACTTGATTACTGTAAACAGCTTTGAAAAGATTGGTGTCGATTTTTGTGACTATCTTCTTCGAAGGCCCGCCTAATTTCACTCTGTGAGGCAGCACTATTTGTACGGGTTTCATGAACTCAAGACCAGGGGGACCGCATTCGACTATAGGTGTGATGAAGAATGACTTTTCATCTGTGCAGGAAAACTGGGCGACCTCGACGAAGACCCTCACGTAGAGTTCGGTAAGCTGGTCCCCTTGAAGAGCGCCTTCAGGCACAATAAGCTTCACGTCGGATTGGTCGGACTCCAGTAAACCACCATGCTGGTTGAATTTGCCTCGCATTTCTGTCCATCTAAGTTTAGTCCGCATGTCACTCTGTGTGAGGTTCTCGTCTGTGTCTTTCTCAGCGTCATCATCGGACACGATAAAACAATCGTCGATACCCGAATCTATCCTTCCTATGCTGCTTAGTTTAAATCTCTCATCTTCTGGCGGAGTGGTTGCCAAATCGTATGAAAGGCACTTCATGTCTGACGGCATCACTGGGAACAGTTCCACAAACGGCGTTTTGCCGTATTTTTCCGAGAATACACCAGCGTGTGCTTCCTCCTTTTCGTTTTCGGTACCCAGCAGACCTCTGAAACACTGATATATTTTGTAAAAAGGTTAGAATACTTGCATAGCCAACTAGAAACAACTCGAGAAGTTGATACGCTCTGGGAATCACCGTGTCTCAGAATCCAAATCGCGAACCGACTAACAATGAAATTACCAACGCAACAAAGAGTTTGAGTTGAGTCAATTTCTTGCTAACTTTCGTAAGCATGACGTCACAGGCTGAAATGAACAAAATGAAAAAAAATGTTTCATTTTTGAAATGGACTTGCGGCACGTGAATATTATGTTCTCAGCTGTTGAATATTTTGTTTTGGGGGTCAAAGGTAAATTGAGGATAATTATGTATTCAAAATACTCACACTAGATCCGCAAAACCAGCTGCCTGATGATTTAGACAACTTGTTTGACCCTGTCGCTACAGCGACAACTAGTGTCGTTAGCAGAACCATGCCTCCCAAAGCCGCTACGACATACAACACCGTCGCTGATGATTGGTCACTATGACGGTAGGCGTCATCCATTGCAATGTCCCCTACGTGACCTTCGCGGTTGATCGAAGCTTGCAGTTTTCTCGACAAGAAACCTCTTTCTGATTCTGTAACGAGACAACATGACATTGTGAATGACTAACACTATATGTTTCATTTACTGTTTGTATCAACCTGTGCTCAAAATCTGCCGCGAATTTGCATGAATCTATACTTGAGGCGCCATCGGCCGCTTTCACGCAAATATCGTCAGCGACACCGATGCACATGTTCATCCTGCGACCGACTAGGTGAAAATTCGTAATTGGCTACTAGAAACCTGCGACAAAATAGTCACTCAGTCGCTCAAATGTTAAGTTTTTTTATAAGATACACTGGTTTTCATGTTCTACAATGAGCATAAGACAGAGGCAGGTTTAGCAAAAAAACCTAGAGTGTCTAATTTTACAGTAAAGTGTAAAGCCATAGGACCCTCGAGGGTCTATGGTTAAGCAAATTACGTATTTATGGAGAATCAACAAGTTAGACATGCATTTTAGATTACGAGGATATGACATACGAGCAACCAGGTTTAATACAATCATGAATACGGCATAAGCATGCAGACTGTAGTTAATGGTCAAAGTACCACGAGTATATTTCTGTGCGATACTTCCGCCCAGTATCATGTATCGGAGACGGCGATAGTGAGTGAATATTCTCGGAAAAGTGTGCCCTACTCCTAAAAACCTGTAAATGATTCTGTAAAATTTTAATTCAAGGGAAAACATGTAAGAATTCTCAGTTAGGTTCCCGTTTTGAAATATTGCTCACCGAAACCTGTGTAAAATCTAGCCTGTAGACTTACGGAGATTTAAGCTTCCTTAAGCTTATTAAGTTTATTAAGCGCGTCTTCGTCAGGCTTGCTTTGCCTTGCCATCTACTGACGTCATATCGAGTTTTAGTCACAAGCAACTATTATTTTGCAGTAATGACTTATTAATCTACACTAACAAATTCTTTTACAGCCAAGTCTCACGTAAAAAGCTCAAAAGAGCTCAGACATTTGTCCTTAATTATGAGATATAAAGTATGTGGCTTAAAGGGGCAGTCTTCGATCCCTGGTTCTGGCATTAATGATTGTTGACATTGACTGTTTATGAGATTTAGTACTTTGTTCTCCTTTGAAATGTGTGTATAGTTAGTGCTCAGAGATAAAGCTGATGACAAAACCTGCCCCTTTATACAGTTCTGTATATTTCAAGTCAAAATAAAGATGAAATGGGTGTTTTTCCATCGAAACGATGACACGTTTGAAGTGACTTTGACGTCATGTGAGGGAATATATTGCTCTGGCAAAGCCCCGTTTGATTTTGATACAGCTACTACCAGGAATTCGCCCTATACCTGAGTTGGAACCGATACGCACGAGTGACCTCACACCCACGACTGAATTGGGCGGCAGTGCTGGCTTGTGACGTCAGTAATTTGCATACAATGAACTGTTAGCTCGCACAGCCCGCGGCACTGTGCGATGAAAGAACGGCTACTACTCGTTACGCGGTATAACGAGTCACGACACGGAACCTTCGTCAGGGATCCTTGCGTCATCCTCACGGCATGGTAGGCTCGGCATTGAGGGAGGGTCCCTGCCCGGGGAAGCACCCACAGTTAGCGAAGTTCTCGGTGCACATGTCGTCTTCACCAAATCAGCAGTGCCATCTACTGACTGCAGTTATTTTTTGTTCGCTTCCTTTTTGAAGTGTTCCTTATTTGTTTATTGTTTACTGGTAATGGTTTACGGTTTGTTTTTCTTTCTCAAAGAGAGCGCAGATACAGCAATACAAGGGAAACACTCTCGATACTTTGACATTCAACTTTCGCTTCAAGTTAAGACAGTGATTCGATTTTTTAAATTCCAGTTGAAATCATGATCATTGTGTCTTCCACCGATTGTAATTTTTGTCTCGTACTGAGCAGATACTGGGGGTGATCTTGATGAGATTACAAATTCACAATATGTCCGCTTAAGTATATAACATCCTAAAGATATATAAGACAGAGCGGATCACTTGACAAAAACGAAGGAACTTTGCATGACGATTACACACCCTCATGGTTATGGTGGCGGGAAAGTAGTTATGGCCACTTTTCAACCATAGTTCTGTCAAGCCAGTACAACATGTACGCTCGTCGTCTCCTCTTTTCAAGTTCGAGAGAATAGTCTTTCAAATACAATGAAAGTCTTTCAAATGAAATAAAATTAAAAAAAAAACAAGTCATTGCGTTCTTGGACTTATGTTCAATTCGGAAATTTTGTGAGAGTAAAGGCTCGTCTCCAGTTGTGTTACGTACTTCGATTCCTTAAGCTTTTTTTTTGAATTAATGATAATGTAAAACTTGGCCGTATTCTTAAGGGAGTTAAACCTACCTTGCTGCACTACTATGTAAGGGTCTTGCTGATTGGCCTGCATCGTGTCTTCATCACCAATCTGTGGTGCCATGTCCTCGATGGGATATGCCTGAGATCCCTATGGCAGACAAAATAGTGAAACGACACTTCAAATCTGAAACGTGCACTGATCGGATATCGATTTTACGTTACGTTTCAACGCTGAATTTTTCTATCGATTGCTATATGATGTTGTCACGATTTTGTACTGAAAAAACCATTCTTATTCTTGTCCCCTACATTATGGCGAGATACAAAGTACTATCATTAACCTTGTGCGTAGAATGAGATCGGGTTCGATGTTGCGTCGACAATTAAAGAGTCTCAGACTGGATGACACACAACACCGGGGCCCCATTGAAATGATGAAAACAGTGAAGGCCTTCTGACGCGATTTTGGTGGTAGAAGAAACTGTATTTTACAGACAGTGCAAAAATACTGGAAAATTTGTCGAAAGTAAAGCTGATAGAGTTTTAAACAAGGGAAGACTTTCTAATAGATTCCCACTGGCTTCTTATGATGTAGGACCGTGGCAAATTCACTAGCGTGGCACACATTCGGTTGACGGCATACCTTCTTTTTGCATGCGGCACTGCTCTCCGACAGAGACTCAACTTCTATTACATAAGTTATGTGTTCATTTTGTTTTTCAATCGTCGACACTGGAAGAAGCTTGTGCAGCGAAGGTTAAAAACACTGGCTTACCTTTGCTGCGTAACTGAGTCCCACGAGGAGCGCAAGGTAGCCGACCAGCGGCATTTGATTCTGTGCCGTTATCGCCATTCAAATTTTGTAATACAAGTCGATAGATTGTTAGGCTGAGCTCTGATTAATGGAAGAACACTTGTATCAGCGCTATCCGACAAATGCCTATATTAGGGCAAACTTTCCGTCGAACTGCTGTTTCGGCAGATACACGGAAGTGTCGCTGACGTTCCTATATAAACTGAGCAAGTGTGCGTGTCGGCGTCTGAACGTTACTCTGACGGAATATCATTGTGATGCTTTTCTTATTGCTCAAGTCGATAAAGATCTAAAAATAGAACAGGGTTTACCCACCACAACTTTAGGACAATTTTTAACTACTGTTCAGTGTGTATGGGCGACTACGTACAGTGACATGAGTATGTGACGTCACGGGGATATCCCAGGTTATGAATATGCATGATTTCGTCCTTGAGCAGTTCCGGTAGGTACTTCCTTGATAGGCTGTCTACATAGACGTCCCTCGTGCCTTCAGTGCCTAACATATCGTCATTGCTAGTTTGGCAAGTGCCGTGGAAAAAAGGAATGGCATTGTATACTTTTCTCCGCAACCGAGATACAGCCGAAAGAAGGCCCGAAGGCGCCCAGCGCAGAAGGCTCGTCGAGTCCAACATACACACTGACAGTTTGTAAAGGGATGGTCCGTCCAACGGAATTTTCTAGGCCGGTGTATAGACCTCTCGCTGTTGCATCATAAGCTTACACGACGGCGCAATCCGCTGTTGACAGTCTATTGATTTGAGTGCACGACAACATCTTGTGGAGTCATATGATGTCATTTCTGCACAGCGTTTTGCAATCTTTGTTCTCTTTCAGAAGCAAAACTCTTGTGTTTCCGATGTAGAAATTAAAATAAATTACACGAAGAACAGCGAAACTATCTGTGTTTTTGTTTACGTTCAATACCAATGGTATCGTACACTACAGTGACTCGAAGACAGTGGTCGCTGAAAGCATCCGAGCTGATGGTGCAGGTAGGGCAAGATCGACTGCGACGACACCGCCATTTTCAACAATTCAACATGACGAACTTTTGACTCCTCGGGTCTCACTGACACAATTCCAACTTTTCTTCAGGAATGCACACACCACTCCTTGTCTACAGTTCGAAAGCCGATCGCTAGAACCGCAAGTCACTGACAACTTCCATAATTTCTATTTTAAAAAGAGTTCGCCAGAATTGCAAAACGAAGAATAATGAGCCAAGGGTATTTGTTTACAAGCTGACGTAATGTCAAGAGTCCTTAACCATCGGAATCCCCGTTCCACGAATTCCTTACATTTCGTAAAGAGGAATTAACTCAAGGAAGAATCATGATGTTTCGAGAAACGTCCACGCTGCAAAGGGTCGTGGATAACTTAACACTTTCATATCATACGAAACTATATCATATAGCTTTCCTTCTATAATCGTCCTCATTTTCACACTTAATTGATATAATTTTGAAAAGCAACAAGTCGACCGATGGTATCGCACGTGGCATGGTTTTACTATCAGCTCAAGTCTGTGATAGTAATACTTCTTTTACTGAGATTAATTTAATACGATGAAAACCTAAAAAGAAAAAAACTATTTTGCCGTTTAATTTATTCAATCCCTTCTATCGTTCATTTTACTTCATTCCTTGATTAACATGGACGAAATGGTCTTGTGAGAGAGAGAGAGAGAGAGAGAGAGAGAGAGAGAGAGAGAGAGAGAGAGAGAGAGAGAAATAAAATCTGCAAGAAAATCATGTTGAGATTTGGCAGTCATGGAAATTGAGAGTTCATATTTTTGTCAAAAAATGTTACGACCGACTGTTATTGGAATACGTAATTTCATCATCAAAATAAACCGATGAAACTTGGAATAGACGCCTCTATCGATATCCAGTATGGGGAACTTGCCATCTTGGTGTGTGACCATGTTATTCAGAGTACTAGTGTTCTCAAATCTGTCAACTGTACTAGAATTCTAAAAACCTATTTCCGAATTGTATGAAGTTCAGGGCCTAGGTGTTGTTTCAATCCTGATTTCGTCATCTCACCATGCTGCATATGATATCACAATCATAATTCGGGGAGCTTACTTCAAATCTGATGACTAGATCATAAGGGTGTGCATTTTAAGGTCATAGATGTAAATAGCCTCAAGCTGCATACGCTTTACGTACGAGTCAACTGTATACTTGATGTTGAAATTAAATAATCGGGAAATATGTTTCAAGACACATACAATTATACATTTGCAATATATCGGCCATTAACATGTAAGTTTGACTTGATGATCTTGTTTACCCACTGAACAGATTTATCAGTAGACAGTGACTGCACACGTGACGTTGATGTAGTGCAGTGTAAGCACCAGAAACGCGTGACTCGTCGATGACCATTAATCGGCCTTCTGTTCTTACAGTGTTACAAACAAGTCGGTCAACAACATTGCATTCGGATAACGTCACGTGTCCTTAAAATAGGCGATTCTCCCGACGTTCTGCTGATTGCAACATAGAGGATCAAGTTGCAGGGTTGTTAGCATACTTTCTCAGGTTGGGCACAGGAAGTCGACAAAGCTATGAGCTCTTCACTCAGTATTAAAGACTATTTTAAGTCGCTTTTTGATGTTTGTCTCAGTATAAAGCTGCTCGGACAGGGCAAGGGGCGCAATCGGTCACACCATGAAACCTACCACACGGCTAGGTTTACATCATACTGTAGGTTCATGTTGCACTGTTCTCGGAGTATCATATCGCGGCTGCCCACGCGCCGCAATCAAGAATAATTGTCGACGTATTCACTCTACTCAGGTTATAACCTTAAGAACATGATAAGCTTCGCTGAAATATGATCTTTAAACCTCCGAAGAAACAATCTGACATTACAGACGATAGAGGGCGTACTACAGTTTAGCCTGACATCTTTAAAACTTGTCGATTTCCTCTGCCATGGAAAAAATTTCCCCTTAAAATTTTATCATTCCCCTGCAGACATGAAGTTCCCCTGCCTTATTATGAAAAACAAACCTGTCGATTTTTTCCCATATTTAATTTTATAAATGAGCTCAACTTCCCCTTTTCCTGTTTTACAAGTAACTTAATAATAATAATATTTAATAATATTTATTTCTTTAAAGCGCACTACACATACGTCTCAGTGCGCTTTACACATTTAAAATTGATAAAAATACCAGCAAAACATGACAAACTTAAAATGTAAAAACAATCAAATTATGCTAAAACAATTATGCTAAAAACGTACATGGTTTAAAATAATGAAAATTTCTGCAGAGTAAAAAACAGTCAAAATACAAAAAAAAGAAAATTATTAAAAATTCTACTGAGTAAGTAGCAGAAAACGTTAAAATAAAATAAATAAAATAAAAACAAGCATCAGCGGTTACGGTAAAAATGGTGACCCTTCCGAAACATTAGTAATAGTGCTTTACAAAAAGATGGGTCTTTAAAATGCGCTTAAAACAGTCAACGGAACTAGCATTACGGATTTCTGGAGGCAATGAGTTCCACAGAGACGGTGCACAGACAGAGAAAGCTCTCTGCCCATATGCCTTGTTGAACATTCCCCGCGGTGGCACTAACCGTAACGAATCACACGATCTGAGATCTCTGGCAGGAGTGTATATCTCAATCAGATCCATGAGATAAAGTGGAGCAACACGATGAACTATTTTAAAGGTTGTCAACAAGATTTTGAATTTAA
>LD349515.1:202557-227800 GCA_001465055.1 Ptychodera flava
TAGATAGCCTCGAACACTCCATTCAGCCCGCCGTGGTACACCAAGGCTTTGGTCTTTGGATGACCTGTAACCAGAACATCCGATTTATCCTAAACATATGCATATGAAAGAAAACATTAGGCATAAGCCTTTAAACTAGCAGTCCAATTTGCGTTTCACGAAGTCTGACCTGATTTTATGGTATATTGTACGCCAACTTTATATTGGCAAGGCATGGGACTGTGAGATTAGGCCTGGCTCTGTGAGATTATCAACTCACGGCGGGACTCGGGCTAGTTTTGTATGAGGAGGCCCTATTTCTCAGAAAAGATAAGTATAATGCATAGCAGCTTGAATGTGTATTGTTTTCCAAGATCAGACTGTATTACCACACGCGGAGTTGGTTTTCATATGTTTCCATGGATATACAAGGTGTCATAAAAAGCCATATAGCAAACATTTTATATTTTAATTTGTATCACTGGCAAGGAAAGCCTAACTTTGCTATAATCCACTTTTCGTATCAAATCACCTTACCTAGCAAATCATTCTGTGGTAACCACGGCATCACCATCGTGTTGTTGCCAAGGTTACTGGGGGCCTTTTCCAATTTCCAGACAACCTTCTGGGGTAACCTTGCCAGGGCAGACGCAAACACATCTGTCGTATCAGAGCGGAGTGACAGAATTGTTCCCATGGAAACAACAACCACGCCTGCTTCACCGGCGCTATCATAGAAATCGCTGAGTTCCTGCAAAGAAATGCGGTGTGTTTTGTGGTTTAAGTACATCACTATACCTGGGTGCTTTAATGACATGAAATATGATTAATTATAATGAAAGAGTTTATATTTATTATAGAGTAATAAGTTGCATAACATTGTGGTAACTCTTTTATAATATGAATACCAAGCTGAAAGGGAAGGCGAATGTGCAACCAAAGGGAAAGCAGAAAAGTAATACCCACAATAATGTGCATCAACTGAATATAAAATGTATGCTGGGCCAAAAGAGAAAGATTTTGTCTCTCATCCCCTCTTCTCGCGTCCATCTTGCAGCCGTGTCAGCCTTTCCTCGACGTTGGCTTTAAAAGAAATGAGTGTGTCACACATGATGGAAAATGTGGGATCTGAACGGTAAACAGGTTTTCGTCATCAACTTGTTGTGTGGGAGAGTGTCAGAAATTCAGATGCATGTAAACATTCCTGTGATGTTGTTTTCATGTCATAACTTCCATAATTCGACCATTTAAGCTATCGCATCGCTACATCACCAACTCTGCGTGAGGTAAAACGATCTGGTCTTGGAATATACCCGCATCGCCACATCATTTTGTAAGATAGGGCCTAGTTAATCATAGGATGACAAACAAAACTTATGATTATATTTTGGACTTGCATTGACAGCTTATTGGTCGAAAAAAATGACAAGACCACTGAGCTGGATGACCAAATTTAATAGAGAAAAGCGACAATTTTGCTCGCACATTTTGCTTTAGATACCTGTGGCAGTGGTTTAGACGGTTCCGTCAATAACCCTCCGACAAGTACGATGTTTGGTGTCAAAGGTCGCGGGAACTCCAGCGAAAAGTCTGTGCTGAAAAACCGCAGTTCTGCCTTTCCTAGTGTTCCCTGCATCGACGTTTCGGTCGACAAGTTGTACTTCTCCTTGATAGCGTTAAATGGCTCGACAATTTTTCGATCGAGGTACGTCGACAGCAAAAAGTGCAGAATCACGTTCCGAGTTCTCTGGAAGAAGGTCATCTGGTCGGTATAGCCTGATGACATCTCCGGTATGTATGACAGGGGATTGGGAATGCGATAGGTGACTGCCTGGTAAGAAATCAAAGGCGTGAAGCTTATCAATATGAAAGGAACCTGGAGGTGTTCCGCCACCAGAGCTGGGCACATGAGGTATCCATCGCCGAGAATAAGGTCAGCCTTGAGACTGCGCATTGCCCGCAGGAGGTCGCCATCTTGAAATATACCCTCACACGAACTTGTTATACCCCTAACTACAATATCAAAGATTTTATGCCCTTGTCCCGTAACCCCGAGTCTGCTGTATTCTTTTATGGAAGCTTCAACATCCTCTGAAGTCAGTAGGTCCTTGTGCTTCATGAGGTCAAAGTTCAGAGCGTTTTCCGGGTTGCTTGCCTCGGGCCACGCTTCACTCAGCACCACAGTCACTTGGTGGTCGTTCTTCGTAAGTCGTTGCACTATTTTCTTCATGGCGAGAAAATGGCTGCCTGTTCCCGGAGGAAATACGATGATGCGTTTTGCAGACGACAAGTTTCCACAGCACAACAAAGCGCAAGCTGTCAGTTGAATTATCACAAACAGTCGGTGTCGCTTCATTGCAGTTGATTTGCACGCCATGTTGGAACAAAGGTCAATTTCGATTATATTTAAACCAACTTTTTAATACGAGGACGATATGGGATAGCTGTAAGTGATGTGTCTCATCTAAATTTGAATAAATGAATGAAATTTATTTTCATTTCAACAATTTTGTAGAGTTCTAATTGGAAATATTGTCTCATTATTATTAAGACCCAAATTTTATTTTATGTTATTTTAATTTTAATATTCTGTTTCGAAAAAATTTTCGGATTTTTCCCTTTCATCGTTTCACTAAATGTAAAGCATGACCAAACGCAAGTTACGATTATTGGCGTTCTTTTCAAAGACAAACACTGACTTTGCATAAATGTTTTCTGCAAAATGAAGTAGAGCAGAGAATTAACCTAACGTCTTCGTCCATGACTTCCTTAAACGGCATGCTACTGTTGAGGTGTAGGAGTCTATCGTGATGCTTTTTTGTGAGAGCTAATTTACACCCGTCATCAATCTACAAACGTATTTGTTTCAGTCTTTCGGGTCGAGCTTTCTTGATGAATTCAAAGTTCGATATTGCATAATACAAAATGACGGCGCGTCTCAAAATTGTATAAAATTGGAAACCGGTTATGATTCTATTATTTTTGTACTGATCATTTTATCGCCCTCCAACTCGCACTCAGCGTGTAAATCTACAGTGTTTAAAATCCAAAACAGTAGAAACACAACATGGCAGCAGATAACCACAGATTTGATACGAATATCTTTCCACTCAAAATCCTGTACGTGCATTCTTGAGGGTGGTGAATAGCGCCATCACATGACACCTCGATGAGAGGATAATCGGCAGGAGGAATTGTGCCATACAGTTGATTTCACCCCTTGCTCTTCGCATACTCATAAAGTTCAAATAAAAGACACTAAAAGGGAATTACTTAGGAAATTGTACGTTGCTTCCGCTGTCCTATCATTAAAAAAATCGAGCGAAACGGTGTTTTATACAGAATTCACGCATATATTAGTGAATTGCGGAAAACTGGTCGTCTTGAATTGCTGTTATATCTCTCCAAAGAATCCCCTCTTTCAGAAACCATATCATCCACAGCAATAAACAGTGTCTTTGGTTTTTTTAATGGCATGCAGTAAAGCCTCTACGTTTCATTAAACCACTTCTTGAATTAATTCTGCATCAAATCTTGTGAATGTCTTCCCTTCTATGTCAATAAGGAACTTAAGTAAGATTTCACGTTGCGGACAATTTCTGGGGTACTGATGACTCCCGTGCACATAATCTCTTCCAACAGGCTGGCAAAAGCTAGACTTGCTGTCACATTATGACTAGATTTATATTTTTGTATCGTCGCTCTATCGTCGTCATCGTTGTTAATGATGTGGTTGTCGATGATGTTGATGATGATGATGATGATGATGATGATGATGATGATGACTATGTTAATAAGGAGATCTGAGACAGGGTGTGTACTATAAGCCTATTTTGATGCTCTATTTGTTTCTCATTTTCTTTGTCATTATGTTGTTTTGTTTGTTTAATAATGATGGCATCCTCATTTCAGTTTGGCGATGGGCCAGGCCAAGCTAATGACCCGCATTGGTAATCGTCCCTTCGGGGGCTTGTGATAATATTAATGACATGTCTGTAGCTAAGTAGACATCCGTTCCAAAAACGCACGCACAACGCGACTTCAAGCAATGCAAATCTCGTTCACGCGGAACGCACTCAAGAACAAGTCGCAGACCAAACTTTACGTCGGACCTGAAATATGTTGGTCAACTTCTCACACTGAAAGGAATTCCTCAATCAAATATGGGAAAGTATAGGTCCGTAATAATTACCCACAAATATTTTGAACAAAATTCCCCGGCTTATACAGGGCACCCCATTCAGTCTGGTCGAACTAAGTACGACGGATAATTGAACGGCGTCTCTCGTCTCCTTGGAAACAGAAGATGCGTCATTTTCCACTGTGGCGAACCTATTAATTAGCGTACATCAATTTTTAACGTGAATAACGACCATAATGGCTAGCGGCTTGATATGTCAATGCCTACATTGTCATATCAATTATAAATACACTCCCTTTAATGTTGTTAGACGAGCGGCATCCTTTTTTCACTGAAAAACCATGAGAGACATAATAATACACTTATGCAACTTGGAAGGACTCTTTGTCCTCATATAAAGATAATCAGGCTTTCAGAACAGCGTAAAGCGTAACGCTCGATCACAAGAATGGCAGCGCATCCGAGCGATTCATCACTTAAAGGGGCAACGCTGATCTTTTCAATGCCTCTTTTCATGAATGTCGTTTGAGACGACAAGATATTTATGCTGTTTGACTGCTTGCCACTTGGTTGAAATACTATACGCAGCCTCTGGCGGTCAGACATGACACATTTTCGAGAGATATTTTACGGTCGCTACCAAAGAGTCAAGTTCAATGTACAACTCTCACCGTGCAAGGCTGAATATGCACTGTTCCGCAAAGTTTGGACCTCATCAGTGCAAGCTTCGGTCAAGAGATCTGGATTAGCAACTTCCATGTAGATATGAATATCCGAGCTTTCATTGACATCATAGCAGTGTTCATTTGTCATGGGAAAGAAAGCAGGAAGGGTAGAAGTTCGTTTTTTCATTTGGTTACAGACAAAATCATCGGTTTACATTCAGCAGACTGAGGGATTATTTTTGACACTTTTGAAGTTGCGTACGCTCTTATATGTACGAAATCGCTTGATATACAGCAATATATACGCATATAATGATTTTGTAAATTTGTGGAACACCTAAAGTATACACAATGCGTATACGTGTACAAGTACAGTGTACACTTAGTGCGCAAAGATCTGCATTACATGTTCTGCATAGATATACGCTACGTATATAAACGTATTGAAATATTCCGTATGCAAAGATATGCGTAACGTATACCAGTAATGTTGTGTTCCATATACGTCCATATACAAGCATTTTGCGCAGCGCCTATCCTTATGTTCATCATGTGTCGTCATCAATATCAATGGCAAAGGTAATTCCACTAATTATTTCAATTTTAGATTAGTACCCGCTGACGACACCAATACATTCAGATCTGTTTGCTCACGATGAATAAATTAGAATCGTGTAAATATAGAAACCAATAAGATTAATGACTGGTGTAAAGCAAATAAACGTATCATCAACGTATATAAAACAAATTACATGGTTATAAAACACTCCAAAAAGAGTAGTGTGTAGGGCAAATCAAATACATTGTTGGACAACAATGAAAACAAAATGCCTCATCTACTCAGTATCTTGACCGTTCGGTTTCTTGAAAGTCTCACATTTCTAGAATTTTAAGGATTTTTACTCATATGATTTTAAGTATTTCAAAAATCACACATTTCGTACCAAAATCTGGAGTTACTAAAACTTACTATGCCTTTATGTCACCATTAATGTTTTATATGGGAATCTGAGAAGACACTTATGAAGGCTACCACCTTGAGAAAATAGTTCGTGTTATTTCTTTTCAGATTTTTGCACTCATTCCGAGCCCTTGTTTCAAAAGTTAAATATGTTGAATACATTTAATTTCAACTTGTACTTATGCATGTTCATATTTTATCTAAAGAATGATAATTTTCTTCATGATATAGAATGTTATTTTCACTTCTCCCTGCACGGTTATTCAACACGGACAGCTCACGATGGTAACCTTCCGCGAGCCTCGCCCACACAAGTTCGCATCACTTAACATAAAAATAATCAGTTGTCAAAGACTTGAATTCTCTACCTGCATCACTTAAACAATATAGAGTCAAGATACTCTGTAAAATCAGTCTTAACGTCATATTTGTTATCGAGATAGCAACATTACATTTTTCTTCATTATTAGCTGACAAGATTCCTCTGTTCAATTACGGTTGAGATCTTTGATTTTGCTATTTATCATTTCCTGAATCTGGAGCCATGGACTAGAGTCTCCACTGACTACACACTGGTGTGGCCTATCTAAGTGAAATGGCCCATGGGAATGATCAAAATGCACGAGACCATAGCGTTCATTTGAGAGACATAGACAGAGGGCCGGGAACGGCTAGTCGGGCGTTTTATTGTAGTAGGCACATGAACAAGCTCAGAAGGTCATCATGACGAGAATATTGATATGAATGTTTTCTTTTTAATCTACTTTAAATTTCAACGGCAGAAATTCGCCAATAACCGGTCAACGGTTATTTTCATTTGCTAGATACATTGGCATCGGACAAACGCTGTATCAATTATGACTCCGTTGTCATGTTGGCTTCAGATTATCATATATCCTTCAATTTGATTTCAATGCAATCGACCAAACAAAGCGCCGTGCGTCAAGAGCAATTTGTGCCCTTGACTGATACCTGATAGCTTCGCCTGAGACAGAGAAAGTCGTCGAAGTCTACATAATACCATACAACAAGTCATCGCCACTGTTTGCATTACACTATAGTCACTCACAACAATTTCAGCACAAATTCGTTCATGGCCGAGGCGCTAGGTTCAACGAAGTAACACGATACGATGTTGCTAGCAAAGCAGTGATATTCACAAGACCGTCTGAAAGCTAGCACCAGTACTCACGAGTGAAAATCTGTAGCCATGTGTCTTTAATATTTCAACAAGATGTTTCACCCACGTCTGCCATAGTTTTGATTTCAGATCACATTCTGTTTTCACATGGACGTCTTGGACTATATCCGTAACTTAGGGTAAATCCAATTTTGTGGGACTGAAAAAAAATCAGACGCAAGATTTAGTTAACATGCAAAGATCGTGCCAACCGTCCAGGTTTTCCGCCAGCGAGGCGCCAAGCGTTCACCAATTTCCGCAAAGTGAATTATCAATATTCACCGGTTTTGTGACAGGTGCCCTCATGTATATAATCACTGCGAAACGGTCAGGTGAAACGTTCCCCACGAAGCACAGTCCCTTCACCCACGTGGTGCCCGAAGGCACAAGGTTTTCGTCGGTGGAGAGGCAATTACTCGGTAACGGGCGCCACAGTGTCTCCTTTTGAACAATTGAAAAAGGCGCAGTCGCTTTAGCCTAAACAACGACAGCTTACAAAAATTTAACAAAATTGTAAACCAATGTTTTTTTCTAGTGGGCATAGAGCACGGAACAACCCACCATGTCCTGTATCCGCAGTAGCATTAAATTTACTTGATACAGCTGGAAATATCGGATAATCGCATGAGGTAAATACATAGTGCTTAAGTTGTTGAAAAATATTCATTTATTGACTTATTTAGTCTCTTGTGTGTTTTGTTTGTATAAACAGATGCCACGTTTTCTAGTATACATTTAAAGAATGGGTTAAAACTTTCTGTTTTTGCGCACATTGACTGTGTTAGATGTTTGAAAGATTGCCCAGTAGTCAATCGTCTTCCATTAAATAACGCATGTTCCGAGTCAGGTCCGCACTGCTCTGCCAAGATGGCGCAGTGCAGTCTCCCTCTCCAAAAGCAGAGTGCCTATCCGAAGAAACACCGCTTGGCTGGATAAGATGCAAAACGGTACATCGCATATACCTGCGCCTTTACTCGCAGATAGAAAACACATACGAGGCGCATACTACCTTCAGCTCTGGTCATGGTTTTTTAGACGCTGTTACCGCGTGGTACGAGCAATGCGCTGCACTGAAAACTTACATGAGTTTAAAGAGAGGTAGCAGAAACTTTTTATAATATTTCATTATTTTTATTCTTGGAAACAAGTTTTATTTGTTCTTCTCCACTTCAATTAGGAAATACTTTGAATAACAACGCATTAGCTATGCGAACACGGCCTGTACAATATGATATGAAGTACTGTTAATCCGGCAGAAAATTAAGTCGTCAATATAAATCTTAGAAAATACACTCTTGTAGACTGAGTTGGCAAGTTGAACACTGTATATTTTGACATGATTTAGGACGCAAAATCCGTCCACAGAACAAAACTTACTGACAACGCATGAAAAGTTACAGACAATGGAGCTTTAATGAGGTCTATTTTAAGGGAAAAATAACGACCTTTGACCCCAATTAATAGGAGAACACCCATTGATAACAGAGTCGGCAGCTTTCAACTTTAAAGAAAAAGGTACCGATTACATTGTTAACGTTATTAATGTACCCAGCCTTGCATTTAGCACACAATGCTGCATCCTGAAGGCAATGTTTTCTTTTTATCTTGACTTAGATAATATTATTTGTTTAGGTTGAGGCACTTTTTCCGTCTGTAAAATTATTCTAAAATAACAGTAATTTTACCTGTCGCATCGGCTGGTAATTAACAAGAAAAACAACTGGCAATAATCGGGATTGTAATCTGAAACATTTGCGCAAACTTTCCTTCGGGAAACTTTTCCTAATCATTCTCTTTCGAAATCAGGAGTAAAAATCAAGGATCACTTTCCAAAATTACTCAATTTGCACTGATACTTGAACTTCAAAATGGCCGCTATGTCGGTGTTAATGGATAAAATTTAATTTCCGATTTTCACAAAAATTAGCCCGGTGAAAACTTTATTTACTCGACAAACTTCTAAATGAGCCCCACAGGTGGTAGGCCAAAAATGTATCGCTTGCAAAAAGTTTGAGAGTCAGAATATCTAATCAGATATCTTATATATTATCTATTATTCGCATATGCGGCTAAGTTTATTTTTCGCATCGAATTTCAGGTATATGATTATATGATTATTCAAGTTTCACTTCGCTGTCTTGCCCTCTCTATTGCTTAAAAAACTGGGCACTATTTTTCATACAAATCATGCTTTGGGAGGTAGCAATGAGAAGTAGAGGTAGCGAACACTTAATTCCGTCCCTCGCCAAGCTCTTCGAAATCAGTGTTTGATACTGAGCACACGCACTGCGTTCACATTTTCCATTGGAACACCTCTGCTTCAAAGGTAAACGCCTAGGACGCCCTCTACGTGCAGGTACATGCAGTGATCCACTGCGCTCGTATAGCTGTCGGTATCGGTGTTTCTGGCGGGGATACAGGCACAGAATGGCATCGAGTTAACTCACTGAGGCATGTCAGACAGTGGGACACTGCGCTTTGATGAATCGGCGTAGTAAGTTACACAGCCAGGCCGATGACGTAGTTGACTCGGCCAGCATTGTTACTTAGCGCACCGCCCATTAGTGGTACAGTAGGGTTAAAATGCATACCAAGTACCTCTATTGTAATGACAGTTGTGCCATTGAGGTCCGATAATTATATCTTCCCTGCGCCGTTCGCCGTTCCCTGCAGTCAGTATAAGAACGCCGCTCGATGGACAAGCATGGTACACACCGGAGGCGCCCATTGAGTTGCTAGCGCATGTACGGAACAAGCTCCATCGTACCAATCATAACAGCCGACAACCCTGTGATTATTTCCTCGGTGATTGGGACATTGTAAGAGGTTTTGAAGTTTGATAAATACGCATCGCCTCGCATCAAGCATTGGGATGGCGACACGGACATAGTTTGATGGTGACATGGACAGCCGATTTCTTTGACGTCTACATATTTTATCGTGGCGACGTGCGGACTGACCAGTCAAACTGAATTGCGTGTACGCCATTCAAAGAGACCAGGAATAAGCGGCGCGGAGTATTTCATGTGATCTTTACGGAGTATAATCGCAAAATCGACTTTTTATGTTTTTTTGTCCACATTTATATAGATCATTGTGGAAAGCTGCGCTCAGGTGATGTTCCCGAAAAGCGACATCGTTAATCTACCGCCATATGTCACCATCGACGCGCCAACGTCCGTATTAGGTCGATTTGACTGAAAAAAGCTCACATTCCCAAGCCGCGCGATAAGAATGGAGGAACTCTTCAAATGCGGCGACAACATGCCGAAGGGAAACGAACCGCCAGACCCGTTCCGATGTCGACTCAGCTTGCGACCCAGGCCAGGCGAAGCTGGGAGCCTCAAGCGAGTGTTTCGTCCACTGTTGCAGTGGCTGGACCCTGTCTTCCAATTTGTAACGATAACCGACAACAAACCTCGCTTGAATAAGCATCTGAAAACACCAAACACGGCCAAAGAGAAGCTCAATTGCTCACCTGGTAACGTTAACACACCGGCAGTCAGCATAATGCTATTTTTACTCGAAGAACACCACGGCGTACAAACGGCCGCTTCCGCCCTAGAAAACCTGCAAAAGCCGCCTTTTCGCTTTCATCACAAAATTGAACTGAGCTCGAGGAACTGCCGCGGTCAAATAAAAACTGCTGCCCGGCAGGATTTCTACATCGCCAGTCCAGAGTATCCTCTGATATCCGTGTGTCCCGTCCACTACGGCAAAGAGCACCTCCGCTTCAACATTTTTGTCAGAAATTTCGACGCCATGGTTGAGTTCTACCGATGCATTCTCGGTACACAGGCAACTTCGACAAAACCCGGTTTTTGTCTTTTCAACGTTTATTCACAACCTGGACTGGACATCCAAGTTGCCCTGAAATATTCCGCCATGTTGACACCTCGTCCGGTAAAGGCCGGGTTTCTCCATTTCATGGTGAAAAACGCGAAGGACTTGCAGCCGTTTTTGTGCAGTGAAGTCACGAAAGTCGACGGCGGCAACGAACTGATCACCCTTGACCCCGACGGAAACATCGTCATCCTGGAAGAGAGCGAACCCGCTCACGGCGAAGTTGAGACCGAAGTCGACGACATGGATTTGGATGACGTCTGCAGCATGTTCTCTGTCGACTTTGCCGAGGACACGAAGAGCGAGCTCAGCTTCTCGGGCAGTCTCGACAGCGGCGCCTGCAGCCTGGACGCAGACACGTTCGACGGCGTGAACACCAGCTCCAGTTCCGTAGACTCGGCCGTGTACGATTCTTCCGCCGAGGAAATGCAACTTGACGAGTTGTTCAAACTCGGTAGGCGCAATCACAAGCACTCATTCCTAGGACTGGAAGACGCGTCTGATATCATAGCAGTCCCGGCGACTATAGTGTGATAGAACCACCATCCCTTTCAAGTCCCTCCACTTTAAGAACTGTGCTTTCAACCACAGACTGATCACAGCGACTGGGCGGTGCAGACACCTTTCAATCCGACAAACCGTTATCGGTGATTTTATTCCACAGGTTGTACCATGTTGCATATATTTTGAAGGATTCTCCGTCCTTGTAGAGTTAAAATGTAGGATAGAGTGTATAGCTGACGATAACAAATATCGGACAAAGCCCAATTTGATGCCGTATTCAACATGAATAATGGCACGAATCTTCCCATATCACGACATATCAACATTCTGGTAACCTATTTATGCGAGCTTGAAAAAAGTCTTAATTTATCCAAAGAATTTACTTTTGTTACTCACTTTATAAACACTAAACAAAGTGAAATTGACGTCCTGTTCTGGTTGTACATTTGCCTTAATTATTTAAAACTTTTAAAGTCACGGAGACCAGTTCTTTTTAATGTTACGTAGTATGAATAGATGACAAGGAAGCTCACAGATTCAGTCACGTCCATTTAATTTCAAATGAAATGTCATACTTATGTAAAATCTTTAAAATACAGCTTTCCCTAAAATATTTTACAAAGCCTATATCCGGCGACTCCGTCCTTAGGCCAAAAAAAAATTAAAAAGTTTGTTTCTCATCCTAGATATATTGCAAAAATGATGTGGTGACACGGTTATTTTCTTCTCAATTTTTGTATTCTTCAACCAACAAGAACGCGCAAAAAACATTAAAACAGCATAGGAATGCACGCAGAGATAAATGCACAGCAGTGTTGCTTTAGTATTTTTGTACAGCAACAGTTCTGTGGTTTGACTTTTAGTGCAGCAATGCACAGTTTTGACAGCTTAATATAACAGTGACACATGTGTACAGGTCTAAATGGAATGTTAGTGTCAGTTATTTTGTTTACAGTTCTGTTTTATACAGCACTGTGTTATGCACTATCGTATTTTTGTAGCTTATTTATTTTATTTCCTCATGAGCAGAAATAAAGGTCGGCGCGGCGGGTCTGAATTGACTCGCACGAGGATGACAAACAAACTTTTTTATTTTTTGGCCTTACTGTTAATTTATGTTTTGTCGCAGGGTGAGACTTTAAGAAAGGTGTGAACTTTAATGTATGATAATTGGTAACTGTGGCGACTTATTGGACAGATTAATTAAACGTTATAAGTTTATTTCTGTTCACTTCTGTCGTCAATAGTCGCACTGATGTTTTATCGTCTATCGTAAATTATGCAAATACTACAGTAAACTGTTCGTTGTTATTCTCAATATCCCGCCCAGTGTCGGAATTTATCGACTAATTGTTGGACGTTTAGATGGCCTTTATGTCTTTTGCAAGGTCAGAAACGGGTAATTGTACCAAATTACGACGGATTTGAAATGCTCTAGGTCTGGTCTTTTCATATCATTTGGTATAATCCTGATAGATAGATTATCTAAGTCAATACTTTCATCACTTACTTAGGGACCCCTTTGTTTTGAAGATCGGCAATGTCTGCTAAACGAATGGCAGGGCGGTCACTTGATTTTTTGATTTCATGGAAGTTCGTCGCTTCGTCGACAGGGTACTGCAATTGTTTCAGACAAATTCAAAACTCAACTACACCTTCGTTTTGATATGGCAAGAGATGAGAAGCAAGCGTTCCCTTGCACGGTGAGTTTTGCATTGCTTTTGCAATGACCGTCAACTTACTTACATGATGCCATTGCCTAGTTCGTTTACGGAGTATGCGAAGATCCATGTGCCATTGTCACGGGCTTAAAGTGTTTCCTTTCATCTGTGAAATCATCCGTAAGTTTGATTCATTATGTCTAAATTCCGATGCAACTTAGCGTTAATTCGTCTCATCCAAGCTTGGTATTTTAATTCTTACATCACATTTTCACATTATTCAGAAATCTTTATCAAAACTCACAAAGAATGCCTATGACTTGGAAAAGCAACACCAAACGGATGCAACAAATTTCGCCACATTTTGGTCATGTCCGTGAAGTGTCGCGGCCGAAACGCTCACAACAAAACGTTCAGTTTGCAGTAATGGTAGGGTACAGCTTTAATTGTACCGACTGTAGTGTCACATTGCTCATTGTTGGCCACGTCTTGAGTCGGTGAGCAATGAAAACAAAGTCAGCTAGCACCCTCTAGCCTAAGGCAACGTGCCTTTGAAAGCGCTGGTCCTTCAAACATGACACCCTTTACACGACACTAAATTAAGCGCGCCAGTTTTTCCAAAGGTGTCGGAATATATGTGCTCTCTTTGTTCTGGCTCTGTTTACCCCGAGGTTTAGATGTTGACAGAAAAAAACTCGGGGTGTTGAAGCTCTTAGGAGGCGCGACGCACCATGGCTATATCAAAGTACGCTCAAGAGACAGGGAAGGCTATAACAGTAGTCCCCACTCTTTCGAATTTCTATAAGTCAGGTTTGTACGTGACGGCAATTGTTAGCAACTTCCGTCCAGACAGTCGTCATTATCCGTGAAAAGAATTCTTATCGACGGGTCTGGTCTAAGCGCCAGTTAATTGCAATCTTTAACTTAAACGATTAACTTCAAGGTTATGGTGTGGGGAGATGTGTCCACCAAATCCCAGACAATGAACATCAGAAACATGTGGACGTGGAGTATTTCGTCATTAAACTGTTAAAATAAAGAAAGTGTGGAAAGACTTATAACCAGATCCCAAAAGCTGATGAACAGACCCAACATTGTTGATACATATAGAGGTTTTGTACGTTTATTTTGGCTTGTTTGTTATGGCTTGTTTTTGCGTATTTTTGTTTGGTTTCTTTTTGAATAGGAAGACAACGCAATGTTTCTCTTAAGAAAATAGTACACAATATATGTTGCTCGGAACAAATATTGAAGTTTTGTCGAAAATGCCGTCCAAAGCAGTAACAAATACTTCACCTCTTCACTTCTTCATATACTTAATTTTTCCACCCCTATTTTCCTGTAGTCAGATCCACACTTGCCATTGAAAGCGATTGAGCTGGGCAAAACCATAGTCATGCAAGGGGTAATTATTGATTGTGCTCTTGTTGTTTACGTACATAGTAACTGTATTTGCTATAATTATAGGGCCAGTAATGCTAACTTTTGATAAATTTTTCGCCATTTTTTGTTTTCAATGTCAACCATAACGAATTGATCTACTCCCCACAGTATATTGATATACACATTGTTCAGCTTGTCAACTCAGACCTTACATGTGTAAACTGCATTGTTATTGTTGACAAGTGACTTCTGGTCCGGACTAGAATTCAAATGTAAACAATAACAATACATTTTACACATGTAGACGTTAAGTTGACAAGCTACATAGTGGGTGTTTCAACATTTTTTGGGGTAGAATATGAAGGTACAGTTGATATACAAATGAAAAATAATGAAAAAATCATCAAAAGTTAGTATTACACGCCAGACTAGCTCAAAATTAAAAACGCTCGCCACCTCTGTTATCTTACAAGAAAGTACAAAGAAAAACATTTTATCACGGTCCATCCTTGTGTTGTAAAGCAAAACTATCGATAAGTGCATTTTATATTAACTTTTGAATAACATGTCCGTCCGATACACGTCTTCAGAATGAGTATGAGAATCACAAATCAATTTTCATATTTCATGTTTTCTCTTGCAAATATAGAGAAAGTATATCTTTAATAACGATTTTGATCATGTGTATTTGTTTATTGTCATTGGCCGGCAACTGGTAACGTGTAATGGATCGTAAATAAAGTGTGAAGTGTCTCGAAAAGTCTAATCTGTATTCGACGAGTATATGGTTTCAGGTATGTGTGTCGCGTGAAACGTATTTCAGCCTCGCTTGTGATAAACGAAACGAGGCGTATCTACAAATAGCAAAAACCTAAAAGCTGCAACAAATACCTGTTTACACTATGCAGTCCACTTTGGAGGTAACCATTTACCATGTTTTCTCAGGTTAATTATGCTGATTTGAAACTTCCACGTCATTCGGATCGCATAGGTTGGTAATAGGTGGGCATAGTATAGTCTTCCTGTAATATAGCCAAAGACAGTCGTAATATAGCCAAAGACAGTCGAGGGTAAAGACTTCTCTATTGTCTTTGATGGAGAGTCCCTGCTGTAACAAATACCTCACACGTATCAATGTCGTTAATATAAAGAAATCCCTTGTTTTTAAATGTAAACATCGCAATTTAGGTTCAACATCACTATCGAATTAAAGTGGTATAAGATTTGAGTTGTATAAGATTTGTCTTTGCCACAATGCATTAAAACAACTTCGGAAAGTAGACAAAAATAAGTTTTTTTAGGAGGCAATTCGACTTTTACTTTTCAGAGTTTGTTTACGAACAAATTTGTTATCAAACCTGGTCAATGCATAATCCGAATTTGTCATTTGTATACTCATATACTTGGAACGACCTCTTATTCAGTGAAATTTTCGCGGTCGATCTATCAATGCAAATATCGTATCTGCTGGTAAGCATTTCAAGTAAAGCAATGTAAAGATGAATGCTCGATACATACTTTAAGCGTGTGTTTTGAAGTCTACTAATCAAATTGTCAGTACTTTTAAGGGTGGGTGTTTGGATACGATGTTTTCTGCAAAGAATTTGGTCAATCGAGTTAAACAATGAAGTTTCAAGGACTTTGTGTGCGGGATACGAGGGAAACTCTCGGAGGCCGTAAAATATCTCGATGATCGAGTTTCGGTAATATCTGGCCGTATGTAAAACAAAATCACTTTTCGTGTAAAAAGAACGAGATCCTTCTGAGTATATCGTAGATTCTTCTCTTTAAATGCGAAACGTTGTAAACAGGATTCATCTATCGTACATTTTAGCTCTTCCACCGTCATCGACAAATAGCCCGGCCGACGCAACCCATGCATGCATCGTCGCGAGAGAAATAAAAACCAAAGCCATTGCGTCGTTTCAAGTGCCTCCATCAGACATAGGCACCCAACAGTAGTATCTTCAAAACTTTTATTTTTCCCCAGAACATGCATTGCCTCATTCACCAAACTAGTACATCGCCACCCGAACTATTAAATTCCGTCTGGGATTATTACTGCGTACGTGTCCACATTACTGTGAAGTGATATTTAGTCTTATTGCCGCGATAAGTGGGTAATAGGATACGAGACATACTTAGTACTGTGACCGGATAAAGTGTGTTGGCAGTACGGTCGAACAATGTCTTTTGTCCGCTGAACAATGTGTAAATCGAAAGCCTCTCTACGTTGACATATCGCTTTCGGAATGTACTTCAGACGCTGACACGTTGCGTAAACTCCTCGAGAGGAATTTAAATCGCTTAACCTACTAAGTAACGGCCAAAAACACAGGTGATAAAATTTGAATAACGGACTCTGGTAATTGAGATGGCAAGAAACGAAAAAAAAAATAGTTCCACTGTACACTCGTCTGGCGAGACTCCATTCAAACGGGCGGCCTACATATGTAAGTGTGGGCGCTTCGATCGCTGAGCGAAACACGTAGTGTCAACATCCTTCTGCCAGATAACTTGTTTGGAAAGCTATTTCTGTCATGTTTAGTTTGTATTTCACCGGCTTGCATTGGGTGGAGAACACGTTTTACGTTGGAAAGAATTTCACTGTCCGAGCATTTCTTGCAGCTTTAGCCGTAAATGTCTTTGGGCAATAGTTACTTCAGTGTTTTTCTTTCTCTACTGTGAGAACTTTAACTGTTAAAGCAAAATTCGAGTGACGTTTCTCATTCATCTGAGCAATCTAATGGACAAGCATTTAAACGGACACTCATCGACAAAAAAAACTCAATTGCTTTCAGAAATAAACATTGCTCTTCAGACCTCTCGAATGGGATTTTTTTTCTATTACTCAAACTTTTCTCAAATGGCACTTTAAACGAATTTTCTTTCATTATCAGAAATGATAATCATGAGTGACATCGTGCAAAAATTAAAATTTGAAGAAAAGAAATTACCTAAAATTTACCGATATTCGAAAGTCAAGGTGGTCACTACATCCAGTTATAACTCGGTGAGGAAAATTAAATTTTCGATTGGAACAAAGAAGAAGCTGGTGGAAAACTTCACATCAACCACGGGCTTTGAAAACAAGTCCAAGCAAGCAGCAAACCAAAGAAGCATTGAAAAAAATGAATATACTAAAGTTCGTCCCAAAGACACGATATGAAATACTAGCCCGATGTCGACCCCACGGTCAGTATCTTTGTTCAGATTCATGTTCACTTCGGATTTAAAACTAAGTGAGTGTTGGCAAGGCACGACATGTATTCAACCAATTTAAGTACGCGCTCCACGTAAAACAATGCGGTTTTTTACACCTGGAGTTCTTTCCACACGGCCGGTCATATACTTGAAGATACCTGAATTTCGATCGAGGAGTCGGATAAGTTTCGAACGATGAAGAAGGGCGGGCTATCGGTGAATCCACAGTAGAAGAGAACTTCTGCCTTGGGTTTGGCTACTTCAATGACGAACTTATCGGTAAAACATTTATAAATGTATTTACACTTCTTGTATTCTATTTCTACAGACCACTGGCTTTTGAAAGAGTAAAGTTAGGCAGCTCACATAAATCCATTCTGTTTAAAATGAATCCTTAGAACATGGTTGTAAATTCAAAAAAAAAATCAGCCAATTTTTTGTCTGTACAGTAAGAGGAGAAGATAGCATGCGTCCCTGTGACCCATTTATCCATTCAGCTGGATTCTCTACAGACAAATTTGTTGAAATATCATCGCGGATATGTTACCAGGTTGAACGCACTTTTAAATAGCTTGTGATGTTACAATAACAATAAAAGCCAGTTCATTATCTCAATCTCTGACAAATTTATTGTTCACTTTTGTCTCTTGTCACGACCATGAAGTCAGCTTTCCCATTCGTTGTACTTGGCGTGCTAAGTGATCCATGTGTCAGCTAGAAGAAACAATCAACACAACAAATAACATTATTCATCCAACATATGGTGGGTGCGACAGTCTCTCTCGAGATCTTTGTTCGCACTGAATTCTCGAGCTAGGTGAGTTAATTAAACTGACTCGCTTGTCTGCGAAAATTCTTTCCCTTTCACCCTTCCACTCTTTCTCTTTCAAATTCTTTAGATCGACTCATACAACCGAGCCATGATACCTCCGTTCCCAGCTTATTTCAGATTGAAAACTGACGCGGTTACTAAAGCATCATTCACGGGGAGGCCCGCCCTTGAAAGAAAGCGTCACCCCATTCAGCAGCGCCGTTGCCTAGCAGCGGTCATCCATCACGGTTCTATGGCAACAAGGAGGCGTGTCGGGCACACCTATAAGTCAAACAAACGCACGGATGATGAATCCAAATTGAAGTGAGATTTTCTTTCAGCGTGACAGAGACTGCCTGTGAACACTCTCCTAAAACCATCCGAACCAATACAATAGAACCTCGAGCAATTCCATTTAATGAATTTTATCCATGTTTTAATTTGATTTACACCGCCATGGAGCACTTTTTACGAGGTCAGGTTAGGCTGTGATAGGGTCTTACTGAGCGACTTGCGATCTGCAGCTGGCCACTACTCAGAAAGAAAGAAAGGGACGAATTTTATTAATCGTGGATTCCAAACAGACTTAAAAATTCAACACTGATAAAGACTTCAAAATACGGTCGGTGCTCAAGATGTTTATCCAAATGTGTATTAATTTAGTTATATATCTATGTATGTATTTATTTATATATTACTTGCTTATTAACTCACTCACATTCTTATTCATCACTAACGTGCCTTCCTACTAACTGGATTGCTGACTGACTGGCTTATCTATTCCCTCACTCTCTACTCCTGACCCACTGACCCACTGACCCACTGACTTATTGACCTACTTACTTACTTAATTAATTACTCACTCACTTACCAACTTACTTACGTATTTACTAAATTACACACATACTCGAGTTCAACAAAGAAATCATCGATGGTCTTTAAAACACATCATCCTGAAAATGTTCAATGATTTGAGTAAAAAGAGTCAATATGAGACAAATAAAGGAAATTTGGTAACATTAATGTAAAACAAAAACAGCATCATGGCCTGTTTCTTGCAGGATACCGAGTCATATGTCCTCGAAAACTGACGTATCGCTGTCTCAAGATATAGTTGCCTTTGACTAAAGAAAATTTTACATTGTTGTCTATTACTAGCATGAGGTTCACGCAAACAACAAGAAAGAAAAGAAATCCTAAAATTGCGCTGCAAGAGTACAGAAATATTGTAAATTAGAGGGCGCACTTAGCCCGAGGCAAACATAGATGGTATAAACCTTTGGAAGCAATGTATCCACAGGAAGTCAGAGTAAATTTATGTCGAGACATGAGAGTGAAAACAGTTTCAAAGCTCGTTCAAGAGTTGATTCATAGTCAAACTAGATAGAATTAGCTGAGTAACCATCACAGCAAAGTGAATGTTGCTAACGAAAACGCTGGCCAAGATGTAAGTGTCTTGGAAAACGTTTCTGATTTTCAAAACTTCATTAGCTCTAACTATCAATTATTTTCCAAGGCCTTTGTCCTCTCTATAAAATATAGTTTCTTGTTATAATGTTAATCTATATCAAAATGCTCAGCCAATAGAGTATTTCATGTTCGATGTCAATATGTTATCCAATGTTGAAAATTATTTAATATTTGTCTGGACAAGAAAGTCGTTTTTCAGCGATAGCATTGCATATTGTACACACTATACACAATGTTGTGGGTGCTAGACTAATACGTTTGTATTTTACCATACTTCAGAGAGACAAATAAAATTGTACCGCGATATTTGTTTGAGAGAAACAAATAATGAAACTAGCTACAACTATACAGTTCGTTTATTTCAAGTAAATTCATTTTTCAGGATTCACTCAGGTTATTATCTAGTTTACTCAATCTGAATATGTTTACTTCTTACCTAGTATTTCTTGACTTTTTGAATATGGTTTAGTTCCTCTAATTACCACTATTTTGAAGTAAGTCTTATGTAATAACACGGAACTTCGGTGATTGTAAACACCAAAAGTTACAATTTAAGCATTTAATTTACACAGAACTCGCAGCTCTTTATTCGCCGCTGTGTTATTGATTCGGACTGGTAGTTCAGCTCATGCTGCGATATTTCCATCCACTGTAGAATAGCAGAAAGGGCGTAATCGGTACTGGGTTGAAATTCTGCTGAATATTGAGCACCGCAACCAGGACGGCAGCTTTTCGGAACAAATGCGTTCACAACTAAGAATCTTGAGTTGATTATTCGACAGCTTCCTGTCAGTGTGTTCAGTTTAAAGGCAGAATGAGTTATTCCGACCGTCAAGTTTTAATGCCTTTCTGTACCACCGCCAGTGTTGACTCGTCTTGAAGCCCGCGAAGACGGTAAAGTGTTCGCCATATTATTTTGGTGACACTCGAAAATTCGATTTTCCCCGACAAAATTAAAACAAGCACGGTTACTCCACCCCACCGTAACCGTGAAACAAGTATGGCAGACAATTTGGATTGTAAGCGTCTGTAAATATGGGGTAATTTGTATCTCGCGTACCAAACTTTGCACAGCCATCCCCGATATGTATTCCTGATCTTGAAAGAGAGTGGTTTACAGTGTCCCCGACCTTGTAGAAGTTATTACAGATAGGCCTTAACACATTAACGAAACTCCCTTATACTGATCGCAGTGCACCGGCCAAAGAACACTGTAAGTACCAGTCGACCGGGATTAACTTGTTCCGTAGCCATCCACCATTTCAACTTTTGTCGGCCCAGGGTTATATCATTTTATGTGTAATTGCTCACCGAAATCAATTGTGCCTTCATCAATGACGAACACAGATTAAACCCGGTCTCTTGTACACGTCTGATCAATGTATTGTTGGGCAGATAACATTACATATTATTCCATTGCAGTGAAAGCATGCTTTCTCCTGAAAACACGGTTACTTGGCAACACGCACACATCGACAGGATGCGGAAAAATATCGACTCCACGACCCTCAGGCAGGGCGCTCAAGGAGTTTATGATACAATGGAAATATACGACGCCCTTTTATCGTGCACAGCATAAGAAACCGATATTCCTCCAGTTGAATTCAAAGTATCTGTGCTTTTCCCAGTATGGCTCCGCAGAACATGTCGGAGCCGTAGTTTTTTATATTTTGTATATACTGTGATCCAAAGAAAACAGCAAAAATGATAAATCCATACGTTATACATGTTACAAAATACAAAACAAAATTGGGGGCGATTGAATACAATTTGGTCGGTTCGATTTTCAGAAAGACAGGTGGGTTTTTTTTTTGGCTCCATTGAACACTAGGCGTCGGGTTCTTGAATGCGAAGCAAGGGTTTGCAAGGTACGTCGCGAAGGAAACACATCAAAAGCGGCTCCATTGTGCCTGTTGTATCAAAGGGTCTATTACTTATTAAGTAGCTCAATTCTGATTCTACATCCAACTTTCTGACCACAGCAGTCGTCGTGAAACTTCACATCTCGTTACAGTTCATGAGTTTGCGGTGTGGTATATCTATTTTGACACCCCAAACCCACAAAGTAACACGTCTCTCATAGCAACACATAATTTGTCTTTGATAACAAATTGCAATTTATTGGATGGTGTTTACAATGGTCGTAAAACATCGGCTGTGATTTGAGGAAGATGAATTGATCATTAAAACACGTCCAGTGGTTCTAATTTGTCTAGATTCAATGTTGAACCAGAACATCGATTTAGTCTCAGGCTCTGCCATTCGAGTCCCACACTTGTAATTGCTTCGGACAAGCCATTATACAATACGCGTTCATACGGCAAGTGTAAAGAATGCCACGAATCCAATCATTTGACACCTGTTCAATTTTCCTAACCAACGTTGGGCAAAATCAGTGGTCCAAATCCGGGACATAGTTGCTCCGATGAGTTGGACAGTTGGCAAGTTTCGACAAACCAGTAATTACAAGCAGATTACGCTACTCATAGAATATTGTCAAAACAACCCATATGGACAGCACAAACATTTATTTAACGTTGTTAGTTTTATTTGGAACCACCAAGCATTGAATCAATTTTGTCACGGCTGCCTTAGCAGTGCTCCGGAATGAATCACGATGTTCCAGTGGGTTTTTGCAGATAAAAGCTTTGCATTGAGTTAGGATAGGGGTACCAAGCAAACTGAATATCACAGTCGCTCTCAGTTTCAACGTAAAATTTACTGAAAAGTCAAACCTGCTGAAGCTATTTTCAGCGTGTGTGTCTCTCAGTCTGTGTTGGTGTACGTGTCCTGTTTTGTTCATATTGACCAGATCCGCTCAATTCGATATGTTGATGGCAACAAACCAAAACTCATAAAACAGCTGAGTGATCACTGGGTAAAAAACAAATCTCTGTTGTTTAATACAGAAATAAAAGAACCACGCCCGCAAATTTTCCTGTAAGATGGCTGGGAAAGTTATATAGGAAAGAGAGTGAAATCTGCTCAATCCCACTTTTCAAAAGTCATTTTTTTCGATCGACCTTTCCCTTCGCTGCACAACTTTCAAAACCTACATAGCCGAAACACCGTGGTCTGTGACAGAACCTGTTTCAAATTATTCCAAAGCTTCTAAGGCCCTATTACTTTCCTTTGTTAATCATTTCAAGAATGTTTTCTTTAGAACCATTGCTGATTGGATCGCCGGGGTAGTTTTTCCCAATCAATGATACTGTTGTATGACGAGTGTTTGCCCCAAGGCCGATTTCTAATTAAGCTCTTTCAAGCGTAGGATGAAATTTAGTTTTCCATTTCTTGTAGTTGTACCGACACCTTATTTCTATCATACAGAACTACGGCGACCACTTCGAACGCAGAAGAAGACATGTACATACTAATGATCGTAGTTTAAACTCACCCAATGTCGTTTTCTTGCCCTCTAACTTCTCTTCCAACTTTTCTTCATCGAAACAATGGCGGGTATTAGCCTTCGGGAGGAAAGACAGAGAACGTAAAAACCGCGTTCCGTGAGTCGGCAATTCTGCAACATCAATAGCGAACAGTAAATTACTCTACTTTTACGACTTTGTGCCGTCAACAATTTGACCCGAATCGCCCTGGTCACGTAACAAGACATAACAGGTGTGTCTGTCTATCTGACTCATTGTCTTGTTTAAGAAAAACATTTGCAAGATTTTTTCAATGCAATGGCTAAATTCTGAATGCTTGGCGCTCTTTCAGGCTCCTTTCTGTTGATTTTCCTTCTCCCATTTATCAGTCCATATCACTCAGGATGTCTGTGTGTCTATCTGCCTCTACGTCTGCCTGTCTGTCTGTCTGTCTGTCTGTCTGTCTGTCTGTCTGTCTCTGTTTATCTAAGTGTATGTAATTTTCTGTTCCTATGTCTAAATTTCTTTCCATGATCCAGGCTGAATGATTTTCAACCCGTCTGTTCGTCAGTGCGCTCACCTATCGTCTGCCACGTCTGTCTAAATACTCCTGTGCCATTTCAAATGCCATTCTTGGTATCATTCACTCTTTCTGTCTGTTCGCTGCGTTATTTTGAATAATCTCCATTTTCTCGACAATGTTTGAAACTAGTATTTATATTAAACATTCTCTTTGCCATCTAATCAGACGATCTAGCGAAAACCCTGTGCTATTATACTCACAAACTACAACAGCTTTTCCTACGATACAGCGTGCTTTCAGAGAAAGTTTAAGAGGCGAATAATTTCATGATCATAACCCATTTTACGTGTGGGAATATAAAAGCGAAGGGTGTGTTATTGATTTCCACGCTGGGATATTTCGACTTAAGGCGTTGAGTTCTTTCAGATGGCGATGAAAGTCGTTAAACAGGTGTACGAGATTCCATTCACGACTAGATAGGACGCGATGACCTTTATTTAACCCTGTGGTATCTTTCATGTGCTCCCGATGCATGCGCCCACAATGAAAGGCGTTCGAAACCACGACGCTTCACAGACCAATTGGGAGCGTTCATAAATTTTACATTTGTATACTTGTTCACCAAGATACAAACAAAAAGTTTGGCTTGCGTGTCTATTTGATGGTGCAACGAGAAAGATCTGTCAATTTGACAGAATAGTGACGATCAACCACATGAATATGTTATAACTCCGATTTATGACATCAAAAGTGTTCAGAAGAGAGAGAATAATATGTGTGTTAAAACACACCGCCTGTTTCAAATAGTAAATCAATGTGAGCGAAGAAGTGTGTCTAGACTTCTAAATAACAAATCGCGGATGTGGGTTCGAGCCGCGCATGGGTCACTTTTCATTTCATTTACTACAAAATAAATAAAATTCGTATGGTGAGGTGAGTCACAATTTCAAACCCAAAAAATTACACTTCTCCGGCTTTACATGCTTTACATCATTCGTATGACTGATCCTCATTACCAAAAATCAATTCCTAAGTTGGTGACTTGTGTGCGAGTCCCTGTTGAATCCACAGGATCCTTAGGCAGAAAGATTAGGTGATGAGTTTAGCCAAAAACTCACTATACATTCACATGAAATGAAGAGCCCCATCTAAGTGACCGGACAGACCGACTGATCCATTAGCTCAATTGGTAGAGCATCCGAAATGTATTAGGGGATGTGGGTTCGGGTCCCGCATGGGTCACCTTACATTTCATTTTACTACAAAATAAATAAAATTCGTATAGTGAGGTCAGTCACAATTTCAAACCTAGCAAATCAGCTGAAAATATGTTATTTTTGTATCATGCGTTGTTTTGTTGTTGAGTTTTGCTGACACAAACATGTTGACAAGAACGTCCACATTTAAATCTAGTAAAAACAATACAAACACTAGAGTATACCTGGAACACAGTAGAACAAAATTAGACATCCTAACATCCCCAATGAAGGAACAAACATCAAGTGGGACAACATAGGAATACAGAAAATCTATCGATTATTCAACACAAT
>LD349515.1:232501-250242 GCA_001465055.1 Ptychodera flava
GTGTGTGTGTGTGTGTGTGTGTGTGTGTTATATATATAATTGTATACCTACAAATAGAATGGTACGTCCCGATCATACATATATGAGTGATGAGCTAGGACTCCTTTCACTTCTTCTGTCTGATGATTGCACGATGCATGAAACTTAAGTAACATATATCATTACTTTGTACATGAAATAAATTGTGTTATTATTTATAACGCTCTGCTTAGCATAGAGCACTGTAATTTCCCACGAGGAATCTGTATACTTCGATATATAATATATTCAAAAATTACGTAATCAATTAAGTCGTGCACGACTAAGTACTTCCACAAGTACTTTCTCTTTTCATCGAAGACATTGAGAGTCAGAGAAGTGAAAATGTTATTATTTGTATAAAATAAAAAGAAAATTCTGCTTTACTGTAAAGTGTGATATTTTAGATTCTAAGATGTTGTCTACATTCTCTGATACACATCGGAAAAATGCATGATTAGAGTCTTACACTTTTACTGATTTTGTGGTCGTGAAAACTCGATTTTGTCCTGAAAACTAAGGGTAATCTTGCAAGCATTTCATTCTGGAATAACACTACCTGAATTTTGAACCATATTTTACATTCGTATTGGTCATTGTTCGCTTTTTTGACGCTGATTAAAATTAAGTTTTCGATTAGAAAATGAAAAGGATACAAATTTTAAGCCCTATTAGTTGTACTATTCTTTGTATTTTCAATTTTTCGGTGTTCAGTTTATAAAATATGCTTTATTATTCTCTTAAGCTTATTTCGGAATGCCTGGTTTAAATTTTTCAACACGGCCTTGGCGTGTGAAATAACAATCTTATTGTTACAAACAAAATTTATGTCAGGGCTAGAATTCATTTGTCAAGGCCAACGTTGCATACCAAACACTCTATCAAAATTAGCGAGGCAAAAACTTTCTATTTTCAAAATAGTTCGGGGAAAGAAAGAAGAGAAAATGTATACCTGTTTCATGTGCCACAGTGTAACCTGCGATTGTATGGAAAAGATGTGCTTCCGATTTGTGGACCAGTCTCCCATTGGAACTTCGCCAATCGCCTATCTTGAAATCTTTAAAAAAAAGGAATTGAAATCGCATCTCTTTAAGCGAGCTTTTTGATCTTTGTGTTCTCGTTCAGCGCCTTAGCACATTACCTCGAAATGGATTTTGGTGCTGTATAAATGCCTTGATTGATTGATTTACCTGTTTGGCAGAAAAAAACCGTTACTGAAAAAATTCAAAAATCACAGCTATGGTGACTTTAGATTTCTTGACAAGTTTGACGCATAGTAAGGTCATGCAGGCTATAGATCGGCATTATAATTTCAAAAATTAACTTTTCATCTAGTTTTCGGCCCCCAGGAATTTCACATAAAGTCTTTTTCAACTTTCAGGTGGGATATCTTTCCTAACACTCTCTTAATCTTACATGGTTGCTTTCTGAAGGGCCATGTTTATTTTCAATGTCGACCCCAATTTCTCGCTGTACTCCCAAAAGCATGTTGATATACACAGTATTCAGCTCGCCAACTCAACCTGTACATGTATAAAGTGCATTGTTATTGTTGACAAGTGAATCCCGGAGTAGAATTCAAATGTTAAAAAAATAAAAGTACATTTTACAAATACAGAAGCTATGTTGAGAAGCAATGTGGACATTTCAACATTCTTTCTGGATTAGAATAAGAACTTGCAATCGGCAAACAAAATGAAAAGTAATAAAAAATCTTCAAAAGTGGCGAACATTGGCCCTATAAGACTTTCTGTTGAAATTTTTCACTCGATCGATGCCACTACTTTGCATTTTTCGCTCTTGTTTCTACGTTCTTCAGCCTGCTCAGCTATACTTACAGCATGTATTTTTATTATAACCTTATCCTGCCAACATAATTTACCCTATATTCTTATATATATCTCTCCATAGGATGAGGACGGGCTTGATGAATGTTTTGGCTGCAAAATTGTGTAAACCTGAAGCTGGTAGCTCTGTCGTAGCCGACTACCAATATTACAGTGTACGGGATTGGTCACGGTGAAACAGAATTGGCCAATTTCCAAGAATTATATGACTTTCTCGTTGATAACCTTGACATTCTGGTGTATCCTGCCTGTACGGGCCAATGCTTATTATTCAATTTTTATCGGCGATGAATCCGTCCGGACTCATGGTTAAGCAAGGAGCTAACATGTAAGGAAACAATACTTTCAACATTAAATGTACTTCCATCCATTAGGCGAAAGGAAAAAATATGCTGTTCCGATAACCCGAGCTACCCTATTTTTTGCCTGCCGACGATAAACCTTTTAGAGCTACGTAAAAACGGAAGTAAAAAAAGAAAGAAAAGCCGTAAAATCACGTGTTCGTTACCTGGCATTTGATTTTTGCTTGAAGGAGGACGTATTTTATGTTTTTTTATTCCTTTTATATGTATGATACATTTTTCTGCAAATGTTGTGGCCAGTGTTTGATCGCACTGAACCCCTGAAAAGTGTATTTAAAACTAAACTTATTTTGGAAAAAAAATCCCCGCCGACCTACCTACCCTTTGTTTGAAAACCATGTTATCGGAACAGCACAATTTATTTTTTTAGCCTTAAAGTGAATGCAATCTTGATTTTTCCACATTACCGACTGCGACGTCACGGCGTCCATATGTGCACAAGACACGACAACAAACCGAAGAGTGGGCAAAAAACAAAGTACTTGTCTATAGCACTTGTATTCGGCCTTATCCATGAATGTTAACTGACGCTGAGAGCTGTGTTTGCATTTTTGAGGGCAACTATTAGTAACAGTACACGTAGATTGAAGGTGTGTCAATAGTTGGTTAGCTTTCTTCGATTGCTTCTGTAATACTGATGACTGCAGTTGAGATACACTCAGAGCATGCTTACCTTTACAGGAGCTCCATTGATGTTCTCAGTCACACAAATATAATTAGAATCTACATATACGAGAGATTTGACTCACGTTCGAAGACTGAAACAACGCTTTGGAAAGTATGGTTCTAATAATGTTATCGCGACAGAATCGAACCATTATTTCCCGCCACCAGAGCAAGTCTTGCGTGTGAAAAGTGCAATAAAAAACCCAAATTATTAATGGGTGGTTCTGGACAGCTATTTGCCCAGTGAAAGAGACACCCGTTAAAAGTGTTAATTGGTGTCAAAGAGTTCCCCCGACCGGATCAGAAATCCGACACCTAACTGACGTCAACTGTGTCTGTTCTTTGATAAGGACATATTGCACGTAAATTGTCCTTCAAGAGGGCTTGGGGCTAAACCGACCGCGCACCTGTGATGGTGGACAACTGTCCAGCGGATCACCCTGGCATCTAACCGCAAGACAGGCGTACGGTTTCCGTTCCCACGTGGACATCAAAAGAACTCGGAGATGATTGATAAGTCCGGCCCTTCAGTCCGATATTGTTCGTATACACTTCTCCGAACAAATGCACCATTCACTGGTGGCCATAAAACGGACTTTCTTTTATCATTTTCGAGTGCGACATGAGGTATTCCCTACCTAGAGACACTGGGGCCGTTGATACCATGGTAACGGCTTTCGAATAGAGCTTTTATTTTATTCAGTGTCGTATGAGTAGTGCTGGCAGAAAAGAGTTGTGAGTCAACGACCGCTCGAAGTCGACTCTATGCGAACATTTTCAAGTTGAGCATCTGCAGAACTACTGAAGGAGTGGCCTACATTTGTGGCAATTATTTGTTTACATTTGCGCACTTTCTTTCTCGATTTCCGTGTACACTGTTCCATCTTTCAAATCAGCTCCAATTTCCGACAGCATATACCGAACAGGCGACATGGCGGCCGGCGAGACTGAAAGTCGACGGCATGTAAACTTTTCTAAGTGCTTTCTACTCTATCTTTTACTGAAGTTGGAGCATACGCGGAATATGTGTACAAATGTTATATGTAGCTCGGTTTACTTCTCAGTTCATCGGAGCTCCATTTTAGCCGTAACTATTGATATGTTTTTCAGTGCACAGCGAGAGAAATTCACATCAGTAACAGGTTCTGTACAGCCCCTGGCCAACTGCCACACATCTGCCCTCAGCAACGGCAGCACACTAGTATGACAGTGTCATACATGTCTGTATACAGTTCTATCAATGCATTACTGTGCCTGTCATTGTATTGTGTACACAGGTGTGTGACAGGGGCTGGAGATCTACCTCTCTTACTTGACACAGTTCTCAGCACACCAGCACCTCTTTCTGAAATTTTCACTTTTGAAATACATTGTGGAACCTCAGATCTTGTGAAAAGCAATTGGAATTCAACGCTGGACGCAGTTCTGTCTGTGTGTACACGCTGAAGACACCGTGGGCATAGCAATAGATACAATCTAGTCAGAAATGACACGACCGTACCAACAGACCGGACACGGGTCTGTGGATACCGATCTGAACTGTAACCAAAATTACAGGCTCTGTGACAGGGGTTATTATAAGCATACCCTGTAACAACAGACACTGGTCGTATCAGGGCCAAGACATGTCCTGTAATCTACTCATGGATTTTTTGCTACTTATTTGTTCTCAACTTCTAGTTCTACTCTCAATATTATATCGAAATTCGAGGTATTCAATTTGTCAAAACAACCTTTACGTTGTGCTACATGTTATTGCTGACAACTTAATTGTTGTCCGCACAAGAATTCTCGTAGTTCAGATCACTGCATATTGTTAACAATGCTTTGCATTGGCAAGACTATATTACTTATCTTGACATACTTGAAGGAGAAAAACAAGAAAACATCCTTGTTTCATAGAACGAAAATCAAACGAAAAGAAATTGAAAATTATAGCTTTGTCCCTTAATGGCGTACTTCACCTTATTAGTTTGTCTTGAGTAAATAAATACTAGAGCGATGACTGGTCCGTATCAATAAAGTGTGTTACTTTAGAACTCGAATCCTACATTAGACAGTTTGGTCAGTTATGGCCGTGGCGGCATTGCAAGTTCTGTGCACCTGCGCCGCGCGTTGGTAAGCTAGTCCCCATCGATCAGTCACAAGTTGAAAGGCAAAGCACGGTGTAACTGACCGGTACGTGCCTATTCTGACAAGAATACACCCACTTGTGAAGACAAGGCCACGAACCGTACACATACTGCAAAGACCCTTTTGAAAGAAAAGTTATATTGACAGTGGGAACGTTAATCCATTCATGTCATTGCGATGTCGGCGCTGATCAATATCAAAGATAACTAAAGGTACGGCAAAAGATGCCTTCCCTTGAGCATATCATTTGTGGACGCTGAGACCTCGCCAGTAGTCACGCTTGATCACCTGACAAGATTGTTTTACGCCTCAACTGTTCCATTTTCCCAGTAATATCAAGTTTCCGAAACGAACGTTTGAGCAGGTGTTACAAGTAGCCCCGTCGCCGAATAGTGTCTCTTTCAAGTTGGCCGTTGGGGGCGCCGTTACGCGGATGAAAATCAATGCGCAAATACTGTCAAGCGAATCCAAACTTTAACGTTCCTGATCTATTAAAGAATCATGACGCGTTTTTATGCATTGAGAATACGAGTAGATGTCTTGAATCACCTTCATCGTCTTGTAAAAGCGACATCATGTGGAAATGTGTATTACAATATCTGGTAAGGTAAGCGGAATTGTGGCTTCTCTGTGCCTATCACCGTCTTTCTGTATCACTTTTTGTGTCCTTCCGCAATGAAAACGTAGAGCAGAAAATCAATCACAGGCCAAAAAGACGTGAACTATCAAGCCAATGAGCTGAACTTGTCAAAATATTGACATTGCTAGTTTTGTTTGGTTGAAAAGAGGGCGACTGGGACAAGTGGGGCGATATTGACCGCGTGGTGAGAGATTTACGATACACCATCAACGCTTGATGAGATAGACATTGATTCGTTTGAAAAAAAGAAAGCAATATCGTAAAGGCTATTGAATTGGCTGGCTACTGGTTCTGTCAAGTATCCTTATGAGACTTCCTTTGTTCATTGTTAAACACCATCGGCGACTAGAGGGAAGGCGTACATCGGAAGGTGATAAAACGCAGAGCTGTGCAGTCGCTGTTAAACCTAGAAGTCAAAGTACGGCAGGTCATAGTACGGCAGCCTGAATTCTTTCGGAGTTTCCAACGACTGAGAATTCGAGCAGGCACCTTACTTCTGACTCCTTGTAAAAAGAATCCATCCTGAGTTAACCCTTGCAAATGTGAATTTATGTGCAGAGCAAATCGAAAACCCTTTTCCTGGCCTTGGCTCGGAATTGCACGCTTCGTCCAAATTTGTGTAGTACTTGTATAGACAAACTCTTCCCATTAAAGGCATGGTTCAGGCGGTAGATTGTCTTTCCAGGAAATTCACTGACTAGATAACAATTTCAATGAAAACAAAAGGCTATGACACCTTCATAATCCTCTTACGGACTAGAACAAACTCGATTCCTGGGATTGATTCCCCGACCTTTAAAAACCACTTTGTCATGAGTTAAAGGCCAGGTACTAAATCCCCGGGATCAAGTTTTCTGTAGTCTGTAAGAGGATTATAAAGTGTAATAGCCTTTTGTTTTCCATTTAAATTGTAATCTAGTAAGTAGATTTCCTTGCAGGACAATCTGACGCCGACACAAGACTTAGATTTGTGCAAATGTGACCTAATTAATGTAGAAGAAAATAATTTTCTCATGTGTTTTTGCATTTTCAAACAAACATATTGTTTGCAGTGCTTTCATGATGGTAGTTTCGACTCATAATTTGAATATAATCAAAATAGAATCATGCATATAGTATCATTTTGGAGGAGTCTTACAACATGTGCTTCGTTAAGTGCTTTATTGACACGACACAAGGACATCTTCCTTAACGTTTCCTTACAACTTCAATCTTAAAGTTTGACAACCAACAGAACACTCAACATCGTCTATGCCTTTCATTACGCAACGAGCACGCTTTGACGGTATAACTTTTTTCAGAACTATGATGTCGTATTTTACCCGCAAAAAGTTGTGTAAGTATATCTATAGTGTAAGCTGTAGTGATTGTAACACGTAACGGGACGTTGGGATGAAATGTATCACCCGCGTATTGTTTCGTTAGGCAATATATCTTCAACACACCATGGGCGAAGAATAATTAATTGCACAGTGTCCAAAAAAGGTACACGGATAAATACATTTAAAATAGCGATGAGAATTTGATACCAATTCGCACATATATTATCTCGTTAACAGTTACCAACAAAATCAATGGATAATTTCCACATGATTACACAATAACAGATAAACAAACACGACGTTTCTGTCGATAGGTTACATTCGGGCGTTCAAACCTTACTTTTCGAAACAAATGTGAGTCAAAGGTTTAAACAAAGGACAAAATGCAAGCACGAAAATGACTTGTAGATACGAAATACGTTGTTACAGCGGTCCTTTTGATGGTATCACCTCTGTTGTAAGGATTGACACCAGAGTCAAACGCCGTATTCATTGGATTAAATCTAATGTTATCACACTTATAAGTGAAAGTATGAATGATGCTGCCACTAATGAATATTGGCAAAGAAAGAATTCATAACTGTGTAAAACAAAAGTTTTGTTTATTGGTCCAGCTTTACATCCTTACTTCTTTTTCACAGTCTACACGAAAAAATGAACACATTATTGTGCATTTCATTTCAACACTCAAATTTCCTACATGGCGCAATGAAAAAGCTACGCGTCTTAACAATGTCAAGTCACCAGCAGCTTTTATTGCGCATGTCTATTATGACCGTTGCCAACGACGCTTTGAAAAGCACGTCAAACCAGTAAATCTCGATTAGTAAAGTCACACGTCGTAAAAGAACACGTGTATGGAGGTCAGTGGCCTGAAATAATACAAGTAGCTATTTCAAGGCACATAAAGCAAACTGCAAAGAAAGGGTTTTCACATTATAAATTGCATCTGCTTTGAAACCGACAACCAATCTAAACTATTACTTCGAAGTCGTTCTTTGTCCAGTAATAAAATGCTTTTGAATATTTTGCAAAGAATATAAATGAATCTCGTGTTCACACATTTACTCGTCGTTAATGCTGAATGAAGTTGTTAGGTGCGACCGAGGAATTCGTATTCCCTGTTGACTGATTTATGTCTTACTAAATGTTGAAGTCCCCAGAAAGAAAAACTGAACGGTATGCCTCTTGAAGGGTCAATGGCCGCAGATTTGGTAGCTTGTAGAAGGGATGCTGACAGGGTACAGTCCACCTTGTTGAAAAAACCCAACGGTAAACATTCTTATACTAGGTTTTCGTCTTTTGATTTATACAAAATCTATATCTGCAAATACTTTTGTAACTTTTTATTTAAACCATAAATTTCCCATTTTCACAAGCTCTCTCTCTCTCTCTCTCTCTGAAAGTCAGAAAACTAGTTCTACACCAAGATTGATTGTGTCTCTAGTCGCGCAGTCTAACGAAGCAAACTCCGCAAACACATACATAGATACATAGATATATGCATACGTGGATACAAACATGCATGGATACATACACAGACACATAGATACATATATAGATACATACATAGATACATAGATGCGTACATACATACATACATACATACATACATACATACATACATACATACATACATACATACATACATACATACATACATACATACATACATACATACATACATACACATCAATTGCACACTATGTCCTACTTCACACCTTGTAAATGTGTTTATCATTCTTACCCGCAAAGATTATTTCTTATGTCAACTGAAGTGACAGAACGAGAGGTAAAATGCTGTAGAGTCGGTATAACGCATTGTATCACTCTGCCCAGCTGACCTGAAGTAAAACTTTAATGATGCATCTCACAGCCATAAAAAAGATCTCCTCGTCGTTGTTCACCGTCCGTGTCACAAGGCATTTAAATCGTTCGTTTACTGTAAAGAGCCGCATATCACAATTCTTCCTTGATATATGTGTCCATGCTGATAAAGGGTATGACAGTAACTTAAAGTACTTTCAAGACGAAAATACACTTGATGCTAAAGAGCAAATACTTTAAACATGACGCCATTGGCAGGACAAACTTTCCGTGAAATGCATCCAGTATAATTTTGTGGGCATCTAATTATTCGAATGGATTAATGGGCCTTCAAATGCATTATATTTATTGAAAGTCTTCGTGGATACATTACCCTCGCCATCTCACCCTGGGAAATAATTATTGGTTTATTTCACCGATTTGAAATGGTAAATTACATAACCAATGAAATTGAAAGATAGAAAGTAACAAAGTAAAGGGCAATTGGGGAGTAGAGGTATAGTTACAGCTAGTATAGCCCAATCCCGTTGTGATTAAGGTAGAACGTACCTCGGAGACAGACATTCGGACTCTCAAACTTTTACAATTCTCTTCTGATATACCACATGTGGGGGTTCATTTTAAAGCGCTTGGTGTAACAAAAAATTTCATCGGCTTAGCTTTTCGAAATTCGAAATTTTTCATTTTTCGCCATAGAGTTAACACAGGGATGGCGGCCATTTTGAATTTTAGATATCGGTAAATCTTTGGTAATTTGTTTCTCTAGTACCAAAATTGCATGGTGACCCCCTATTTTTATTTTTGATTTTGAATGATTCCTTGAGGAAACTTAGAGCAAAAGTATAAGTCTTACACTTTCGAGGTGCATACTACCTTAACTTGTCAGAAACTCAAAGTTAAAATAAGGGCTCATGATATCAATAAGAAGTAGTTATTTGATACCAGAGAAGTCGCGCATTAAGTGTTTAACCCTTGTCGATTATCCAAACATATCACGCGCATAGCAATTACTCTCTACTCAGTGTACAGTTGAATGGTTAGCGCATTCATCATCAAGGAGCTCGAGCAAGATCAGATTGCGAATGCCATCATTCTGCGCATGAGTAGTTTCCATAGAAACCCAAGTTTTCTCCCGATAAACTCATCTTGGGGCTATTTAGTACTTGAAGGTTTTGACAGAGTTTGTTGCCGTCCGTTCTCAAAGCTAACCATTAAGTTCAGAGTTGAACCTATATCTGATAATCTTTGAGGGTATTATTGAAATTGCAGTATTAATATTTGTATATACAGTCCACCATGGAAGCAAAGAACTGCATGTGATTAAGACTACTGTTAGAATTTGTGTTGTAATAAAGCTGAAAGCAAATTGTGCATTAACTTTTTTGTCTTTTATTGAACTGACTTTTTACATTTGACAAGATTTCTATGTAGCTAAGTCAGCAAGTGAAAGTTTCCAGTATTCCTGGCGATATGATTTTGCAATTTGACACAGCGCGATTTATGACAAGTTACAGGACCATAATGGGAAATAATTTGTGTCCAATATATTTTGAGTCTTAATGGATACTTCTTTTCAAAACACTGAAGGCGACTGCCACCAAATGACTCCATTTTAATGAGTGACTTTAAAACTTGTCTGTATCAGGAGGGGGACACCCCTTTCTGACCAGAAGTAATTGGATAAATGATGTCATGTCAGCGTATTAATTCCACTCCCTCTATACATGGTGCAGTTTTTCATATCCTTAAAGCTGGTCTGTGCCATGTGAGTTTAGCCTACTACCTATTACATACCTAAGCACTAACAGCGGTTGTGTTTTTCAATACAGATTGAGCCCACCATGACTTCTTTTAGTCCTCCATCAGTAATCTTGCTGCAGTACAGGTTGCTTCTATTCTAGATCTCTCTCCAACTTCCCAGCTTCCTGAATCCAATACCGTGTGCCTATTGTTACATGTTAACTTTGTGCTGGTGGGCATTTCATTCCCGGTTAGCTTTTGTCATGTGATGAAAAACGTTTTGACAAAGAGAATAGTGAACATTAACATTAATGCTTGAGCGAAAAAATATTGCTTCGAGAAGGAAGTTTAAAAAGTTGCCACAATTCTCAGATAACAAATAACTCCGAGTAAACCTGGGAAAAATTATGCTCTAAAGTCAATCTTTCCGTCCAGACCTCTCCAGAATATCAAATGGCTCAACCTTTACAGGTCAGTTTTCTAGGATGTCATTCTCTAATTTTGAATACAAGAAGCCACAGTTTCCTTAATCTCATATGCACTTTCCTAATCTCTGCAGAGTAAGTGTGGCTGAGCAATCAGAAGTTTCGGTGTCAGGACTTCGCAATGTATGATGGTTTGAAATAAATCGAAGATGCAGATATTCTAATTAGGTCACTCTAATCAAGAGTAGTAGTCCAAATCAATATTGCCAACATTCCATTACATCATTTAGAATTGTGCATGCTCAGCCAAGGAGGGTATACAGATTTTCAGAGGGCGGGCAAATTTAAAAACTAATCGGCTTGCGGGAACAGAAGATCGGTTTTTACAGGGGGAAAATCGTGTTTTAGTGTGAGCGGAGAAAAAAATCCTTGCAGTGGGTACCAAAAACCTAGGTAGAGGGAGGGTAATGCCGTGGTTGATAGAACTTCAGAGAAAATGTCTAAAGGTTGAAAGGCTAATTATCATAATGGTGTAACAGTACGGTACCTTGATACTGAACACGGCTTATATTACACCCATGTACTGAACGAACGCACGCACACTAATCTATAATTAGTTGCATAAATGAAAGGTGCATGTGGGAACATGTACTTCTAGTGGGCAACTGGGAATTTTAGTGGTGGGGAGAGGGCAGTGAGAATTTAAACTGTTGTGGGAAGAGGAGATCGGGAAAACCATGGATAATAGAGGGCAGTTGGCATGATAAGTCAGTGGGAGGGCATATCTTCCTCATATGCTACTGAATGAACAGTTACGAACAACTCGACTTCCTCCTCTAAATTTTAAGGTCAAGGTCAAAAATATGTAAAATAAGTATATCGGCCTTCGAAACATGTTTTGTGATGATTCTGCTAAATATTATCCTAATATACCTGTTGGCCGCACTTGATTGTGGCTCTTAAAACTGAAATGGAATGAATGTGGTAGCTTCTTATAGAACCCTGTATTAACCTTAATCCAACGAAAGGTCTTTGGAACGTTTATGGTCAGAGGCGCCGGTACTTGCCACCCTGCGATAGCTTTGTACCAACTAAAATATCACCCTTGGCGTTTAGTGGTGCCCAGTCACACGATTTGACGTTTGCGTCTTTTTTTTTAATTCAGAGGCTTCATTTCGATTATAGGCATGTCCAATAGTGATGTTTAAACTTTGACTTTAAACTCAATCATCCTCTCATGAAAAGTACAATCGGCACAAATTGTTACCCATAACAGCATATTGTTTGGAATGCTTTCAAGTTAGGCTTTTCGACTTGATCGTCCCCATAGTTTTCTCTGACAAAGCAATCAACAGGAAACCAAGTTTACCAGATCAGAGTTACTCGGCGCCGTACAGTTGTTATGTCCAAACCCTCAGGTAATTGTCGCACCAGGGGAGTTCAGGCTTCGCTCGTCCTCGCCATGATTGCTCCCAGCGGCGACATAATAACGTTGTCCGGTTGCTCACGGCTTGTCGCCAAATTGTCTATTTGCACGAAAAAAAAAACTTTTATCGAGAAAAACCATACGGATTATAAAAGAATGGAACGTTCTAATCTGACGTTGAAAAATTGGTAGATAAGTCATCCTGTGTCTCTTACATTTTTGACTACAACAATGGATCAGTTTCTACCTACATGCATGCAGGGTCATTTGTTTCGGGCTAAGCCGTCACAGTGTGGATTGTAAATGATTTAAGGTAGAACACACTTCGGGGACAGACATTCAAACTGTCAAACTTTTACAATTCTCTTCTGATGTACCACATATGGTGGTTCATTTTAAAGCTCTTGGTGAAAGAAAACTTTTCGAAATTCGAAATTCGAAATTTTTATTTTTCTCCATAGAGTTAATTTTTATTTTTCTCCATAGAGTTAACAAAGGGATGGTGGCCATTTTGAATTTCTAATATTGATAAATCTTGGGTAATTTGTTTCTCTAGTACCAAAATTTGCGGTGACCCCCTATTTTTATTCTTGATTTTGAAAGAGAATGATTGAAATATTCCTTTGAGGAAAGTTAGAGTAAAAGTTTAAGTCTTTCACTTTCGAGGTGCATACTACCTTAACCACACACTGACGATGCCGATTTTAAAAAGCTATCAAACTACAATAGGCCTGACTGAATAACAACGCGTCATTATTTTGAACAGGAAAAAGTCACTAAGACCAAAACATTTGCTTACCTATAGTGCACATCATTTTATAATTATTTTATTATTTTCACATACGATATACAAAAAGTTCAAAAATAACTCGAAAAAACCCAAATCGAATGCCTCTAGTCTAGACCCGATATTGCAAGTTTCGTCCAAATTTGAGTAATACGTGCACAGACGAACTCTTCCCCGTAAGACTAATTTGTCCTTAACTTGTGCAAATGTGGCTTAATTAATGCAGAAGAAAGAAATCGACATTATGTCCTTTGTACTTGTGCATTTTCAGACAAACGCATCGTTTGCAGTGTTTTTTTGGTGAAAACGTCGATTCATTTCTGAACAATCAGAGAAGGAGAATCATGCATATAGTATTATTTTTGAGAAGTCTCACAACATGTGCTTGATAAAATAGTTTATTGACGCAACACAAGAATGCCTTCCCCAAGGATTTTACCGAACTACAATTTTAAGTTGAAACTTTGACAATCAACAGAACACTCGACATAGTCTATGTATGTCTCACACTACGCAACAGTTATACGCTTTTACGGTATAACTTGGTCAGAACTATGAGGTTTTTAACCCGCAAAAGTTTGTTTAGGTATGTGATGTTAGCTGTAGTGATTGTAAAACTTAACGGGACGTAGGGATGAAATGTAACACGCACGTATTGTTTTGTCAGGCAATACATCTTCATCAACACACCATGGCCGAAAAATAATTAATTACACAGTGTTCAAAAGAGTACACGGATACATACATTTAAAAATAGCGATGAGAATTTGATACTGATTCGTACGTATTATATCTCGTTAACAGTTAGCAATAAATTTCATGGATATTTTCCACATGATTGCATAATGACTGATAAACAAACACGACGTTTCTGTCGATAGGTTACATTCGGGCGTTCAAATTCGACTTTCACAACAAATTTGAATACTTCGTTTAAACACAGGACAAAATTTCCGCACAAAAATGACTTTTAGGAAAAAAATACGTTGTATTAGCCGCCCCTTTGACGGTATCACCTCTGTTGTGAGCTCTGACACCAGTTACACGCCGTATTCAGTAGATTAAATCTAATGTTCTCATACTCATAATTAAAGTATGTATTATTCTGCTACTAATGAATATCGGCAAAGAAAAGATTCATAATTTCCGAAAACAAACGTTTTCATCATTTGTCGATATTAACATTATTACTTTTTTTCACAGTATATTAATACATAAAAAATTAACTCATCATCGTGCATTTCATTCAAATTTCCAATCCAAAATGGCGAAATAAAAAGCTACACGTCTAAACAATTTTAAGTTAATCTGCTTCCAGTGCGCATGTCTGCTTCGACTGTTGCCAACGACGCTTTGAAAAGCACCTCAAACCAGTAAAACTCGATTAGTAAAGTCACACATCGTAAAAGAACACGTGTATAGAGGTCAGTGGCCTGAGAAAATACAAGTAGCTATTCCAAGGCACATAAAGCAAACTGCAAAGAAAAGGTTTTCACGTTATAAACTGCATCTGCTTTAAAACCGACAACCAATCTAAAACAAAACTAATAAGTCGGTCTTTGTCCAGAAAATAAAATGCTGTTTAACATTTTGCAAAAAGTATAAAAGAATCTCGTGTTCTCTCATTTACTCGTTGTTAATGCTGAATGAAGTTGTTAGGTGCGACCGAGTTATTGGTATTCCTTGTGTGACTGATTTATGTCGTGCTAAATGCTGAAGTCCCCCAGAAAGAAAAACTGAACGGTGTGCCTCTTGGAGGGTCAATGGCCGCAGGTTTGGTAATTTAGTGGTAGGTTACTGATAGGGTACAGCTTGTGGAGAAAACCAGCAGTAAATATTCTTGCACTTACTATTAATGCGAAATCTATATCTGTATATACTTGTTTATAAGTATTGAACCATAAATTTCCCCACTTTCAAGAGTGTGCTTTCTGAATTACAGAAACAGTGCTACACCGAGAATAATTACATCTGTAGTCGCACAGTCTAAGATGCAAACACGACACCAACCTATCTACCTACCTACCTATCTGCCTGCCTGCCTGCCTGCCTGAATACCTACCTACCTACCTACCTACATGTACCTACCAACCTACCTACCTACCTACCTACCTACCTACCTTCCTACCTACATGTACCTACCTACATGTACCTACCAACCTACCTACGTACCTACCTGCCTGCCTACCTACCTACCTACCTACCTATCCATCTACATGTACCTACCTACCTACCTACCTAGCTACCTACCTACCTGCGCGTCAATTGCACATTATGTTCTACTTCACACGTTGTAAATATTTTTATCATTCTTATCCACAAAATACATTTCTAATGCTGTCTGAAGAGACAAAACGAGAAGTTAAGTTCTGTAGAGTAGGTATAACGCATTGTATCACTCTGCCCTGTCGACCTGAAGTAAAACTGTAATGATGCATCTCACAGCCATAAAAACGATCTCCTCGCTGTTGTTCAGCGTCCGTATCACCAGTCATTGAAATCATTCGTTCAGTGTAAAGAGCCGCATTTCACAGTTCTTGCTAGATTTGTGTATCCATACTGATAGAGTTAATGACACTGTAGTTCGTCCTGCCATAACTAAAACACACCAGATGCTAAAGAGCGAATTTTCTCTGAAATATATCTATTATAATTACGGGCATTTCAAGTGGATTCAAAAGCCTTTAAATGCATTTGGTTTAACGGATACATCACACCAGCCATCTCACTGCCGGAAATAATAATTAGTTTATTTGCCTGATTTGAAGTGGTAGATTAAATAGCACATGAAATCAAGAGGGAGAAAGAAACGAAGTAGAGGGTAAATGGGGAGTCGGGATATAGCTTTCAGGTAGTCCAGCCCAAACAGCGTCATGATAACTTGCCAGAAACTCAAAGTTAGGAAAACAGGCTAAAAATAATAACAACAATACCGAGCAGTTCTTTACGAAATACTGATACCAGAGAAGCAGCGCAGTGAGTGGCTTTTTACCCTTGTCGATTATCCCAACATATCATGCATATAGCAATCACTCTCTAGTGTGTGTACAGTTGAATGGTCTCTGCATTCATCATGAAGGGGCAAGATCAGCTTGCAAATAACATCGTTGTGCGCATGAGTAGTTTCCATAGAAACCAAAGTATTTTCCTGGCCAACTCACTTTAGGGCCAACTAATACTTGAAGGAGTTGACACAGTTTGTGCCGTCCGTTCTCAAAGCTAACCATAAAGTGCAGAATTGAACCTCTATCTGATAATCTTTGAGGGTATTATTGAAGTTGCAGTATTAATATTTGTATATGCAGTCCACTATTGGAGGAACGAACGACTACTGTTAGAAATTGCGTTGTAATACAGCTGAAAGCGAATTGTGCATTAACTTCTCTGTCTTTTATTGTACTGACTTCTTACATTAGACAAGATTTCGATGTAGCTAAGTCATCAAGTGGAAGTTTTCCAGTTTTCCTGGCGATGGAATTGTATTTTATGACACAGTGCGATTTACAACTATTCACATGGCCATAATGGGAAAAAACATTTGTCTTAATATATGCTGAGTTTTTATGGAAACTGAGTTTAAGGCACTTAAAGCGGTTACGACCAAATGACTCCATTTAAATGTGTAACATTAAAAATTGTCTTTATCAGCAGGGGCACCCCTTCTTGACCTCCCTTAGTAACTGGATAAATGATGTCATGTCAGCGTATTTAATTCCCCTCCCTCTGTACATTGTACAGCCTTTCATATCGTTAGTTTATCTGTGCCACATGGTTTTAGCCTACTGCCTATAACAAACTTAAGCACTAATAGTGGTTGGGTTTATATACAGGTCGAGTCAACGATAACTTCTCTTTTATCCTTCATCAGTAATCTTAGTGTGACTACAGGTTGTTTCTTCTCTCCACAACTTTCCAGCTTCCTGAAGCAGGTACTGTATGCCTATAGTCGCATGTCAACTTTGTGCTGGTGGGCATCCTTTCACAGGCTGGCTTTTGTCATATAAAGTAAAACATCTTAAAATAGAAAATAGGGAATATTCATTCATTCATTCATTCATGTTTATTGCCATTGAAGCAAAAAAATATACATAAATTAATTATAATTTTCGAACTACACAGCACAACACTGCAATGGCAATTTTGGAGTCCAAAAAATAGCTTTTCGCTAGTCAAGTTTGGCTCCACCTCAAAAAATTATTTTGCATGTAATACAATACTGAGGGCTAACAGTTTCTTTACATATTAAATTTAAAACACACACAAAGAAAAGAAAGGATACATGAGCAGCGTAATCAAGTTTTCAAGAAATTGCCAAGGTATTATGGTGAATAAATTATATTTCATCAACAAGGTATTGTCTCAGACCTTTCCGGAACCGATATTTCGATGTAAGGGTTTTCAAATGTATTGGTAACTTATTCCATAGCTTTGCACGTCCATAATATAGAAATAACGGGCGACGCGCTGACCATTAACGTTTATTTGTGGGCAAGGGCGAGAGGAAAGCCAAAAATTAACGGGCGAGGCTTGCCGAGTCCGTTAATTTGG
>LD349515.1:254962-271783 GCA_001465055.1 Ptychodera flava
GAACCAGGGGAGTTCAGGTTTCCCTTATCCTCGCCATGATTGCTCCCTGCGGCGACATAATTACATTGCCCGGTTGCTCACGGCTTGTCGCCAAATTGTCTGTTTGCACGATAAAAACTATTATCGAGCAGAACAAATGAGTTCTAAAAGAATGACTCCTTTTCTTATTTGACATTGAAAAATTGGCATAGCTTTTTTTACTCTTTAAAGTATCATTAGGCTTTTTATTTTATTACATTTTTGTTTGCTTCATCAAAAATGGGTTAGGGTTGCATGTTGGGTCATTTGTATCGGGCCAAGCCCTCATAGTTCAAATTGTAATGTTGATTGAACTACTGACTGACGATGCTGTTTTTTGAAAAGCTAAAGTCACATTGACCAAATTATTTGCTTAATCTGTAGTGTACATTATTTCATCATTTTTCATGATTTTGATTAGTAATAGAACATACTAAGTTGTTCGAAAACAAAATCGAAAAACAAATCGAAAACCCCTTTTCTAGTCTAGAATCGGACGTGCAAGTTTCGTCCCAATTTGTGTAATACATCCACAGAAAAAATCTATAAATATTTTCATGGTGAAAGTTTTCATACATAATTTCACAACAATCAGAGTAGAATAATGCCCATAGTACTATTTTGATGGAGTCTTGCAACATGTGCCTGCTAAATTGGTTTATTGACAAGACGCCAGGATTCCTTTCCAAGGATTTTTATCCCATTTCAATTTGAAACTTTGACAACCGACAAAACATTCAATATAGCCACAGGCGGCCCAATCATAAGCTTATTATTGAGTTTTTCTCAGTTTTCTCTGTCACTGTCAGTCCCTCTCCTTTTCTTCATGCTCTGACTGATCGTAGTAAATAAAATAAATGACTGTACAGCCTAACCTATAACCTCTTGACTCTTTATTCATTTTACACCCCATTACAAGGACGCTTATCTCTCATATACACATCTTGTAATTAATTAGTCAACACAACTAATTATGCTAATCCGTGGACTTATCAAGGGTTTGTCAACATTGCAAAGATAGAGATGTAAATTGATTAATTTTAGTAACCTTTCCTATCTTTCGCGATGTTGACTAACCCATAAAATCCCTGATAAGTCCTCGGATTAGCATAATTAGTCATGCTGACTATTAATTTGAACGCCCGAATGTAACCTATCGACAGAAACCTGTGAAAAATATCCATTTTTTTGTCGGTGACAGTTAACAAGATCATATATATGAGATTATATCATACCAGTATATTGATGGTGCAAATACAGCGATCTAATTGGTCGAGATGCAAAAAAGGACCGTGGTATATTTGCGATATACCACGGCTGGCATACGCGCGAGCTCTCAGCTTGAGGAAAAGTCCTTTTATGAAGTCCCACGCCAGAATTTGAATATACTGTTATGATAGAATAGCAATAAATCATATCCAGCGACGGTATACCACTCGATAGGTTACATTCGGGCGTTCAAACCTGACTTTTCAAAACAAATGACAGTCCATTGTTTAATCACAGGACAAAATGCCTACACAAAAATGACTTGTAGACATAAAATACGTTGTTACAGCAGTCCTTTGACGGTATCACCTCTCTTGTAAGGATTGACACCAGAGTCAAACGCCGTATTCATTGGATTACATCTAATGTTATCACACTTATAAGTAAAAGTATGTATGATGCTGCCACTAATGAATATTGGCAAAGAAAGAATTCATAACTGTGTAAAACAAAAGTTTCGTTAATTAGTCCGTCTTTACATCCTTACTTTTCTTCACAGTATACTTGAAAAATGAACACATTATTGTGCATTTCATTTCAACACTCATATTTCCACCATGGCGAAATGGAAAAGCCACAAGTCTTAACAATATCAAGTCACCAGCTGCTTTCAGTGCGCATGCCTGCTACGACTGTTGCCAACGACGCTTGGAGAGGCACGTCAAACCAGTAAATCTCGATTGGTAAAGTCACACGTCGTAAAAGAACACGTGTATAGAGGTCAGTGGCCTGAGAGAATACAAGTAGCTATTTCAAGGCACATAAAACAACTGCAAAGAAAAGGTTTTCACATTATGAACTGCATCTGTTTTTAAAATGACAACTTATCTAAACTATCACTTCGAAGTCGTTCCTTGTCCAGCAAAATAAAATGCCTCTTGATATTGTGCCAGGAGTATAAACGAACCTCGTGTTCTCTCAATTACTCGTTGTTAATGCTGAATGAAGTTGTTAGGTGCGACGGAGTTATTGGTATTCCTTGTGTGACTGATTTATATCGTGCTAAATGCTGAAGTCCCCCAGAAAGAAAAACTGAACGGTGTGCCTCTTGGAGGGTCAATGGCCGCAGATTTGGACATGTTGTGGAAGGGGTACTGATAGCTTACAACTTTGTTTTAAAAAAAGGGTGAATATTCTTGCACAGCTTTTTTTGTTTTGATTTATGCAAAATCTATATCTGCTTTTCATAAACTAATCAATCCATAAATTTCCCGCTTTAAAGAGTGCGCTTTCTGAGTCACAAAACTAGCGCTGAATCAAGATTTATTGTATCTCTAGTCATGCAGTCTAACAAGCAAACACCGCGAATATAGACATCTATAGACATATGCATACCTAGATACAAATTTGCATACATACATACATACATACATACATACATTCATAAATACATACATACATACCTACATACATACATACATACATACATACATACATACATACATACATACATACATACATACATACATACATACATACACACATACACACATACACACATACATACATACATACATACATACACGTCAAATCTACATTATGCTCTACTTCACACCTTGTAAATGTGTTTATCATTCTTATCCGCAAAATTTATTTCTTATGTCAACTGAAGTGACAGAATGAGAGGTAAAATGCTGTAGAGTAGGTATAACGCATTGTATCACTCTGCCCAGCTGACCTGAAGTAAAACTGTAATGATGCATCTCACAGCCATAAAACAGATCTCCTCGCTGTTGTTCGCCGTCCATGTCACCAGTTATTGAGATCATTCGTTCGGTGTAAAGAGCCGCATTTCACAGGTCTGGCTAGATTTATATGTCCATACTGATAAAGGTTATGGCATTTACTTGGTACCTTCATGACTAGAATACACTTGACACATGCTTCTATTCTCTCCCCAACTTTCAAGCTTCCTGAAGTAGGTACTGTATGCCTATAGTCGCATGTCAACTTTGTGCCGGTGGGCATCCTTTCACAGGTTTGCTTTTGTCATATAAAGTAAACATCTTAAAATAGAAAATAGGGAATATTAGCATTCATATTTGTGCGAAAAAAATAGATTCCTCTGATAGGCAAAGTTAAAACACACTTCCAGAATTCGCACAGTTGAAACAACATAATTCCGAGAGAACCAGGAAGAAGGAAATTATGATTCAAAGTCAATCTTACAGACCAGACCCCGTCCCCAGAATCTAAGATGGCTCTACCCGTATAGCACAGTTTTATAAAGTCACATACTCTGATTTTGAATAAAACAAACCACACTTTTTGTATCTGTACACACACCTTATTAATCTCTGCTTAGTATATGTAGGGAAGCAATAAGTGAATTTTCGCTGTTGGGACTTCTCATTTGTTGAATTGAAATAAATCGACAAATAACAGATAAGGCTCATATGCAATACAATAAGCTTGCATCAAAGTTACTTTTGTTAAGTTATTTTGAAACACCCTTCGCATTACTGCCCACCACAAACTAAAAACAATGCGGTACTGTTCACATGGATTACAAACAGGACGATGTTGCAAAAGCACATCTGTAAAAAAATCGTCGTTTCACTCACCACTTCACGATATCGCCAGGGTTCTTCTACCGTCTGATTATAAGGGTTGGTTGCAGATATTCTAATTAGGTCACTCTAATCCAGAGTTATCGTGTAAATCAATATTGTATTACATCATTTAAAATTGAAGCTCTTATATTTGAACTCGAATAAATGTGGTAGGTTTTTATAGAACCTTATATTACTTTACTCCAAAGAAAGATCTGGGACGTGTTGTCAATGGAGCCGGTATACATATGTGCCACCCTGCGATGCCTTTTTATCAAGTGAAATATCAACGTTGGCGTTCACTGGTGTCCAGTGACACGATTTGACGTTAGCGACTTTTTTTTTCAACTTCAGCTACTTCACTAAGATTTGTCAAGATCATAGGCTAGGTCTGATAATAATGTTTAAAATTGACCTTAAAACTTAATCGTCCTTTGTAACACCAACAGTGATTTGTAAAGTACAATCGACACTAATTGTCGCCCATTGATAAATGGGGCACAGCAAATTGTTGGGGATGCTTTAAAGTTAGGATATTCGACTTAAACGTTCCCATCATTTTCTCCGACAAATCAATCAACAGGAAACAAGGTCACTTATAAAGAGTTACTCGGCGCCGTACAGTTTGCATGTCCAAACCCGCAGGCGATTGCCGAACCAGGGGAGTTCAGGTTTCCCTTATCCTCGCCATGATTGCTCCCAGTGGCTACATCATTATGTTGTCCAATCACCCATGACTTGTCGCCAAATTGTATATTTGCACGAAAAACAACTATTATCGAGCTGACCACATGGATTCAGAAAGAATGACTCCTTTCTTATTTAACGTTAAAAATTGGTAGATAAGTGATATTTCTTACTCTTTGTTGTGTCGGTAAACTTTTATTTTCTCACATTTTGGACTTCACCAACAATGGATTAGAGTTGTTATCTACATGCAAGATCATTTGTTTGCCGTCATTGTTTAAATTGTACATATAGATTTCACTACAGACTGACGTGGCTAATTTTAAACAGCTATAAAACTGTATAGTAACTGAGCCACGACATGACACAATTTTGAGTCACAAAGGCCAAACTATTTGCTTAAACTGCGGTGTATACTATTATTTCATCATTATTTTATCATTTTCATCATTGATAGGACATTCAAAAAAGTTCGAGAAGCATCAGGCTGATGACGAACCTTATGCTTACCAATGACCTAAATTACACTGTACAAATGGAATTCTATGTCAGGGTCAGGCCAAATAAGAGCTAAGTGAATAAATATTGAAAGAAAATAATGTTCTTTGATAAAGGAATCCTTAGTCATGCACACAAAAGCAGCCAACCGGGCGGTAAAATTAACAGGCGCATTTTGTGTCTGACCGCAAGATGGCGCTCTCGGCCGACGGTGAATGCCCTTGCCACAGCATTGTCAAAATGGTATGAGCAAATGGATTGAGTTTCACCCTCTGTAGCATCGATACGTCAATACCGGGATCTGTAACAATCACTGCAGAATTCAAGGAACCTTTGCTAGTAATAACTGTGTTATTTCTCAAGCTAAACGCAAGCAATTGTGTTATTGAGTCGACTTTCTTTGCTAGGGAATGTTTCTGAAAGAACATACCAACGACGCGAGTTTTTAACTTTACAATATCATATTAATTGGTCGTTACTCTACTTTTGTCCTAGTTTATTTCTCTTTCGTCGTCAGATGTCATTGACATGTTATCTACCTACCTTCTGCCTCCTTGTCACTGCAGTCTGTGCGTACTGACGTGCGTTGTTATTGTTAGCATCCACAAAGAAATTCAGCTTCCATCAACGAGGAGGAACTTTACTAGAACACACACACAGGCTGTGTCGGTAAACCATGTACATTTATTGAATATTTTTGCATTCTTTTGTGCAAAGTCCAAGACCCTCAAAGTTCCGAAACGGAGTAGAAACTAGATTTCACAATTACTTCCACAAATCTCTTAATTTAAACATCGAATTCGTCATCGTTACACGTATAGGGAAATTGAACGGTCCTGGTGTAAACTCGACTACACTTTAACCAAAGGGTGTAGTCAACAGGCGTCCTCATCCATCTGGAGGTGAAGCTCACATTTTGAACTTACATATCGCTGATACATATGTCAAATAGAGGGAAATCAAAACACTATAACCAGGTATACTGATTTTGATAACAGCGTACATTGCTAAATTCGGCTGTCAATTGCTAGTATCTGCTCCATCTTAACCAAGCCATAATTTTGAGTACATCAAATGCTGCTCCTTGCACCCCAAGCTAGTATGTATACGTCTCATGTTACGTACGCTCTATCTAGACTTCGCCATGGTCACATGACAAAATATGAGGGTGATAGGTCAGACAAACTCAGCCGGTACCTGCAGGCATGCAGGTGAATTAATCTTTTGTTAACGACGGTTTCACCATCCGGCTCATGCTGTTCGATTGATTTGTTCCAATTCGCCAGGTCTTTTACAAAGTCAGAAATTATCAGACGACAGGCAAGCAGGAGGCCACGTCATAAATCCATCGCTAAGAGGAAAATAATATGCAAATTAAATATACTCCCACGGTTTCCAAAGTGACTGAATTTTTAACTAAACCAATGTTGTTGTTCTGCATTCAGCGTGTTAATATTTCAACGCGACACATACTCAGAGAAAGTACAGCCGGTGTATGTGCGATCAGGATTTGGTGTAGACGCCGTCACCGCCTGGATAGTTTGACAACTTGTACTTGATTTAGAATATTATTTTTGAACATCATCATCTGCTGCTGGACTTCCTGGAGAGTGTCCTTTAAAATGTGAATATATAGCTGACTGATATGCATTCAACTACTTGAAGTTTTTCGAAAATAATTGTGCACGTTTATTTGTATATATCCGTTGAAGCATGTTTACGACAAACAAACGGCACAAGCACCATACTGTTTGGCGGCGCACTTCTTTGTGTAGGAACAAAATGAAAACAGTGACACCATACCAGAAATAACTGAGCGTAGCCATGTTTGTTTAACCATACAGCCTGTCAATGTATAAGTCTGGTTATGCTGTAAGAGCAAGTGCATCATTTGCGGCACATAATTCGCAATGCTATACAGGCCATTCATGGCCAAGGAAATACTGAATGAAAGTTTTCTAAGAACCTAGATTCGTCGGGCTAGTCAAGGAATAAGAATACACAGGCGACGCCGTTTCGGCCCTCGACAAAACACACTTTTGCTGTTAGCCGAATACAGCCAGTCAATAGCTCTTTTACAACACACCTCATCACATTTTCCAACTGCAAAATATAGAAATTCCTCTGCCTGTCACTTTTTTCAGTCACAGACAAAGCCGCTGTCTTCTTTCACGTGCACCAGTGTGCGCGCACGCGCAGACCACCTTTAAAATTCACCTATTCAATCGGTGTCCGAAATCCGATTGCGCAACTCTTAATTAAACCGGTAATTGGATTTCCTGCATGTGTCACCGCCAAAATGACGCGTGCCACGTGACCGTAAATTGACGAATTACAAGAGTTTCATGACGAGATGTGTTACAATATCAGACGCTGAAAATCCCTTTCGTACTGTTTATTACACTAACATTTTATATCTACACAACTTTGTTTTGTTTTCAAAATTGATAATCTACTACCCTGGACTATTTTGACATCTGTGCAGTGCCTTGAGGCCATTCAAAGAAAATTGTTTGTTTGCCGCCCTGTAATTGCTCCTTCACCGTGACCCTAGCAAAGTGACGTATACATGCTTCATCCAAAATTAAGGAAACAATAAAAGACCGGCCGGGAATAACTTGGTATGCTCTATTGCATCTATTATTCCTCATAGTTTATGAGGTCGTAGAAGAGATAGGCTCTTCTGCGGGACCAATCCATGGCACCCAGGCTCCGTTGTGCAAGGCGGGATCTGATCTCGGGTCAGGGTCAGCATACAATGGCTCCACGGCAGTAGAATTGTATTCTTCTAATCGTGATAGTAACCGTTGTAACACATCTAGAATATAAAATATATTATCAAAGTATCAAACACAGACCAGTAGTTCATCCTGGGCCTTTTAAGGGTAACAAATCTGGATACTTTCGTATGAATAGTGTTTGATGACAAGATCTAGATACCATTTGCATCAGGAATTAATCTATAAAGTGACAATATGGCCTGCATTTAATTCATTGTATAATTACCACCAATCACTATATATCTGATGCCAAAGAGTGATCTTCCAGAACAAAATCCAAACTACCGGATTACATATATTCGGTGCCACCGTACTGTTATTCTCAGTACGCACTGAAAATGTCACTTTCAATATGTTATGTACACCGTAGATACAAGGGTAGGCTATTTGAAGCCAAGTCCAAACTATAAGTATATAAAAATCATTCTAATTTTTCATCTTCAACACGTTTTAATGACAAACAGTCGATTCAGCAGCCTTTTTGGTGCCACAGGCCATGAGTCAGGAACATTCTTTCGATAAAGGGCTGATGAAATCTCATTATACGAAGCACTCTGAAGTTGGAGTAAACGTCCTATTTCTGTGTTCATCGTAATCACCGCAATAACTCTTACCAGCAACATATTGTTTATCAAGCAGTCTGGAATTACCTGGGTACTTATCCGCCAGATTCTCATACTCGCACGGATCTCGGCTAATATCATACAGGCAGGGTCTTTTACTTAAGTCGCAATTGTAAGCAGCATCGTGGGGCTTTGGTCCACATCGAATTTGCAGTTCTGGAATCAGACGTTTGCCGTGTTCTGAAACATAAGTACATGGTGTTGTTGTACATTGCATTACTGCTTATTAAGGAAGAGACAGGGAGTGCGTTTTGTTTAAAACTTAGAGTAGATGGCGAGGGCTATTGTTATACCATTGGTGTAAAACTCTCATGCTGAGGTAACAAAGTACATGCGCCTCGAAACAGAAAGATTTAAACTATTGCTCGAACTAAGCTAAAGGAGAGCCGTTCTCTTTCAAAATCAAAAATAAAAGCTATATGTCATAGTGCGAACTGGATATACCAGACAAACCATTTACCGAAAGTTAAATTCACTGCTACTTTCATATTCAAATAAACCTGTATCAACACGGACAAAATAAGTTTTCTATTTTCACAAAAAAAACCAGAATAGCGAAAGTTGTACTCATTCCACGAGCTGTAAAATAGATTCCTTACAAGCAGCGTGCCAGCAAAGAGTTGCGAAAATGTGAGCCCGAATATCTACCGGATGTACATTCTGCCCGGCCGTGTGTATATTGATTGAAACATGAAAATGACGATAATGAATGAAGTTTTACCCTTTGTAGCGTCCGTTGGTTGGTACCAATCGCTGTACGGATTCGATGGATCAACTCCAACTATAACTTTGTAGTCTCCGACACGTAATGCTGCTACCTTCGAAATCGGGTCAATATTGTGAAGTATTTCTGTTCTCTGCGAAGGTGTTCCCCTGGTACATAATGGCAAGCAAACGAAAAAAGAACGGTTCATGTTATGCAACACCAAGTTGTCGTAGTCTTCAGTGTCCTTCATATGCAACGCAATGGCACGACCTAAATGGTTAAAATCCGTACATGGCAAACAAAATCAGAACGTTCACGTGGCATGGAGAGAGGGTTTACTCGATTTTCGTGCTCAAATTTGTTCAATATTAATGTCTAGGAAACGCCATTGAATCCGTAAATCTCAATCACCGTTCAGATTCCGTTTCGGAAAGTTTGTCATTCAAAGACCTATATAAAAGTAGCTTAAACTTCGAAAACCCATTTCAGCAATTTCTTGCATTTTGAGAAGTTGAAATCATTCTGCTGATGTCGGATTTGACGATGGTAAACTGCACTACCTCGTTATTGTATCCCATTGGTTGAAACTGTCCAGATTATCCGGCAGGTCACTGACATCACCACCAGCGATGTGATAAAGCGTCGGCATCCAATCAGAAATATGTATCATCTCTGTGACTATCATCGGTGGATCTGCTAACCTGAACAGCGGACTGTGAAGGAAGGCAGTTCCTCGGATACCGCCCTCCCAGAGGGTGTGTTTGGATCCACGTAATGGCCAATTAGAGGCGTCGTTACCCATTTGCCCATCAACAGCGCCACCGTTGTCGGTTGTCACAATAATGATTGAATTGTCGTACATATGGTTTGCCTTCAGTGCTTGCACTACCATTCCTATGGAGTCGTCTACAGCGGCTAACATTCCTTGTTGTAGGTAAAGAGGAAGAAGAAAAGTGTAAAGTTGTGTACATGGCCGTCAGTATACGTAAACTAGGTGACGGCCTCATGACTAGATAGAGTAATGCTGTACTTTAATCACCTGCAACTAGTCTTCTGGTTCTGCTTTGTATGTGTGGATATCTCCTGACGTACTTGGACGGTGCCTGCAGCGGATAAATGAAATTTGAAGAGTGGACTCCCAGATGCGACAGCATCAGGAACATCGGCTGGAAAGAATACAAAAATAAAATCCACTGATAAATGTATGCTGGTAGACGTTCATTTTCAGGCCGTAGATCTCCATGTAATAAAAATTGTGCATCACTCTGCTTTTAACGGGATTTTGAGACTTAGTTGCGATTTATTTGAAGTGTTTTCGGTGTCTTACGAGATGTCGAAAAGTCTCGCGCAGTATTCATTTATACATGGTTTGTTTCTTAGGTGACAATTTGGCAGAGTTGAAGTTTTCTATCCCGATTCCGCTAACGACGTGTCTTTACACAAACATTATACCATTAGAAACACGATTGGAACTAATATGGGATAATTGGATGGTGAAGTATAAATGTTGATATAATCTGCAAATGTAACCTCATCTACTTTTCTTCTTAAGTTACACACTTGTTTTTATGAGTGATTTGTGATATTGCAACATTCAGCTATATTGTACCTAACACTTTTGAGAAATTTGAAAAATATGAAAATCCAATTATCCCAAATTAGTTCCAATCGTGTTTAGATAAAAATATTCTTAATGGAGACGAAGTTTCACCTCTCATGACAGGTGACCAAAATGGGCCACACATCTTGGTGAATGGGTTCAAGGAGGTCAAAAGTAACGGTCCTGACCTTAGACGAATTTGTTGCACTTTCGATGACCTCGATCGCCTCCTTGGTGAACAACTCTGTTGCGTACTGTCCATATGTGGTGTAATCTAAGACCCCGTTCCGTCTCATGTCATATCCCCAGTATCCCATGATCTTGAGAGAAAGGAGAGAGATTGAAATGGAAATATGTGAAAAGTCTACGGAGCATGTATAGATAGAGAACATTTAAAGGAAAACTTAAATCAGCATATCTATATAAGTTCATTAAATGATGAGGTATTTACTTCCCGGCGAAATTTGAACACCCTCTTATGTAGATTAGAGTTGTATTGCGTCGTGTCCATCATCTCATCATTAAAATTTTACAAAAAGCTATGTGGAAATAATCCAAAATCATAGCTTTGAAATATCTAACAGGCTAACGTAATTCAGCTTTATCTATTATGTTCAAGTAACACAAATTGCACTCATGGAGAAAATAAGTACGTCACACAAATGATGTTACATTATCTGGTTAAAAAAAACCCTGTCTTTTCCCCGTATATGGCACCTCCCCGTTGAAGCGTTGACTGTGTCAATCAAAATTACCCAATCGCAACTTTTAGCATCTTATAACAATTTCCTGCGATATTATTGAAAAAAAATAGATCCGACGCCATCGTGTAAAACGATTCGAATCTTTGTTCTGTGTCTTTTTTCTTCTGTGAATTTTTCTTAATATATACATACACACATGAATGCACGTATGGATACATAATATTCAGTAGATTTTCGATCGGATTCGAACCCACAACGTACGGCACCTAGTCACCTAGCGAAGACATCGCAGTCAAAACCGTTCGGCCAAATCCTCATCCTTCAAAAGAGTATATATTATGTATTATATCATACCAGTATATTGATGGTGCGAATGCAGCGATCTGATTGGTCGAGACGCGAAAAGAACAGTGGTATATTGGCGATATACCACGGCTGGCATACGCACGAGCTCTCAGCTTGAGCAAAAATCCGTTTATGATGTTGCACGCAAGAATTTCAATATACTGTTATGATATAATAGTAATAAATCACACCCAGCGACGGTATACCACTCGATTTTGACCACTTCGCTTCATATATGCACTCGCTATCGCTCATGAACTCGTCAAAATCTCGTGGTATACCATCACTGGGTGTGCTTTATTGCTTAATTTTATCACAGTTTACACTCTGATGTTATAAACTAGTCTATTGTTGCTAATTTATTAACATTAAAGTGACATGAATACACTCTTGTGGGTTCGAAAAATGTTTCTTGCATTTTACTTTCTACGCAACGATTAGAACACGGCAATGTGTTCTGAAAACGGGAAATATTATTATTTTGAAATAGGAACAATTAACAGATTAGGCGCCAAGTGCGAACATACGTAACGGAAGTAACAGTAGCCACTTTCGACTGCATCATGGGTAAGTCTATATTCTCCCTAATCTGGGAGCATTTTCTCTAATGCAGAACACTTAGGATTGTAACTTTGAACTTCGGTTTGATAGGTTACCAGAAGTGCGCATTGGGTTGGGGATAGTGTTGTTGTAAAACCTATCATGAGTTGTTGTTTCTACTGTCCAAACGACTGCAAAAGATCAGCTTTGCTGGGGAAGGACTGTAGCCGTTACGTACATCCCAACCAATTAATCTGTCATAGTAGTCGATATATCCATTGTAGTAACCAAAATGCGAGTCAAATCCTCTCTGTGTTGGTGTATGTCTCTCGGTGTAAAATCCTAGGTGCCACTAGGAAATGAAAATGAAACAAAAAGTTAAACATGTAAAAACTGATAACGATTGAAAAACTAAACGTTTTGGATTGTTGAAAACATACAATAAAAAGTACAACAATACATTTTTTTTCAATATTGTAATGATTCATCATGTCAATGAAAATAAAACTCTAGGAAGGTTATCTGTAATGCTGAAATCAGTGTTATGCCTCTGCGGAACAGAAGACAGGTTGATGACTCCGCTAAAGATGAAACCGTCGATGTGAAATTATCAAAATGGGGAAGAATTATTTCGAAAACCAGTAGCTAAGTATTGAAAAGTTACCTCGTAAATTGTCTCCTTCGACACAATACACAAGTCTACGGATATAGTTAAAATATGTCATTGTAAATGACATGGTCCCCTCTTGGTTAATAAATTTGGAAACCATTGGCAAGAATTATGTCGATGTGAAAGTGATCCAAGCATATCCGGATAATTGTCGAGAAAGTATTAACCTCGCATCGATGTGTAGCTAGCTACACTTCTAAAGTTATGTAATGGGGGTAATAGATATGTGCTATTGTTACGACAGAAAAAAGGCGGTGAAGTCAGTGTTTTTCTTTAAAATAAATTTATTAAAACTAATAACTCAATTTAGGGTGTTAATTAAATAAAAATTACAATGCAGAGCAAAAATAACTTATCTCAGCTCGGACGAAAAAAAAGCTCCTAGTCTCCAGAGAATTGAGTCAGACAGACTCTGGTGAGTGAGGAAGTCTTTCCTTTTCTGCAAAGCTTGATGTAGGTCTGAACCGTGCAGATTTCAAAGAGCAAATCAAACGAGAGTGCGAAGGTCTTGAAGTAAACACTGGCGTGATCCCTAACAGTCTAACTAAAATCAGTGCAGTCCCGTATTTATACTAAAATGATCATATCAAGAAGATATCAGAACAATCTAGAATTTCTATTGATGTGGTAATTACGGTACTAAAAATATCTTCACTTCTTGTGACATGGCCCTGTAGAAAGTTTTAAACATGATTAATTGAATTCAAGGTCATGGAGAAGAACAACCTTAGACACATGACCTTCAAAATGCCCTGTCTTTGTGGCTAATTTGAAAGAAAACAGTCATGACATGACTGTGTAAGGGATAGGTCAGCTTCTTCAGCCGGGGGGCGGTGACAATTTTTACAGACCTCCCTATTCCAACTTTCAAAATCAAGGTGACACCCGAGACAAAGGTAAAACAAAAAGTATAAATATAAATTTGTTATATATATATATATATAATTCCAAAATCAAATTTCTTGTGCACATATGTACACTTGTAACCACCCTATTCTAATCAGGTACATTTATACAAATTATCAAAAATTATGAACAGATATTGCTAGTTTTACATTGGAAAAAAAATATTCACAGTTTTATCACAGACGACCAAGTAGGCTATAGTGAAATACATTTTCGGAAAATTTCCAAAATTAAATATTTTGTGCACATTTGCACTTGTAAACACCCATGCTAACCAAGAACATTTATATAAATTTTAAAACGTCTATCAATGCACAGACATTGCTACTGTTATATTGGGAAAAAATTGTCAGTAGTTTTCTCAAAGGCTACGATGTATAGTGAACTAACATTATGATATCCGAAAATCAATTTATGTTGCACACACATGAATTTTTGAGACTTTGTTGGGGGGGGGGGCATTTGAAAAACCTGAGAAGTTTGTTGAATTCCCCATCCCCTCCGGAGGTCCTTGTGAATGCAGCCTTATAATGAAAAACACTGCCTTTTGTTAACTTTCATTTTACTCTTCACCGGAATGAAAATGGTTGCATTATCAATGAGAACGAAAAAGATCTTGTCATTTCTGTCTTTCTAGAATGTCACTGTATCAATCTATCGTGGAATATTAATGTATGTTGCTTTACTGAATTTTTATAGAGAAAACAGCAAAGGATCTGGAATTTGTCGCGCTTTTCATATGAACTGCAGATTTTAAGATGATTAGTACACTTTGCAAAATTGAGTTGCAATTTGCCATCATCCAGATATCTCTGATATATATCTCTGACATATTAAACTATGACTGAATGATGTAATTTGTGGCCGGTATGACGCTTTGCAAAATAAACTTCAGTACACAAACAAACTGGTTCGAGAAATGTAAAAAATTGGAACAAAATGTCCACCTGGTGGACATATAGGCTCGTACCATGAAATAATTCCACATGAAATAATTCTATGTACATACGTAAGTCACAGTGTATTTTTGTACCAAGTTTGAAAGAAATCAGTCTAGACATATGTAAGTAATAGCTTTAGATACGAAAAATTGAAACAAAATGGCCATATTGGATAGTATCAAAAGACAAAAAAAAATGTGTATATGTATGCGAACTGTATTATCCGTGTATCAACTTTGAGAGAAATTGACCAAGGAATAGCCGAGATATGGGCAGACGAACGGATGCACGGACAGACCCACGAAAAGAGCTCAATCTATAAACCGCCCCCAATATGTCATGGTGTGCTGTCCTTATGATAAATTTGACATTAGTCATGACAAAAGGCAGGAGGCATGTAAAATCGGAACTACCTTTCCAACTAGGTGCGTTGAGTATCCGAGTCCTTGCAGGCGCTGGGCCAAGGTGGTTTCGTTTAGGCTCAAGCCAAATGGGCACGGAGAATTAATTTGCTCATGCTGTAATCCTGAGTTACAAAAATGAAGAGCAGAAGAAAAAACGAACATAAATGAAAACAAGCATGCAAAAAGACAAACAAAGAAAAATACAAGAAACGAAAGCTCATAAATACTGGTGTTGTTAAAGCATGATATGTCAACATAAATTGTTGAAGATAATACTAAAACGCTTTTGGCAAAAATAAACTCTGTATCTTTTTCGCATAGCATGGCGTTTTGAAAGAAAGTTTGTGGGCGAAGAAAAGTAGAAAATGATGCACATATTCTGTCACTTTATGTGACGTTTGCTAAGTTTCAAAAATGTTATTGGTCTACAGCGTTAAAATAGTTTAAGGTAATCTGGGCGTCTGTGGCCATTATGTTGTTTATTGCACATCAATGCAACAATGATTTCGTATAGTTGTAGTTTATTTCACTGAGGGCTCGTATCATAACGCTACATTTACCCTCTTGATATTTGTGCATATAGATTTGCATTATAAAAGTAGGCAACTAATGCTAGATTTACCAAATAATTGTATTCTTTTTAGCATATATTAAAGGGCGATAATGAACAACAATGGAAAGTGCAATTCAAATGATAAGGACTCTAGTTTTGCTAGAACACCAATATTTATTAGCATCAATCGTGCCATACATAAAATCAGATTAGGTAAGACCATCGCAAACTGACGATTTTCGATCAAGTCAAATCTGCAGAAATAATCTCCTTATCAAGCATGTGCCCTCCTCGTTAAGATATTGTTTAGCTTACCGATGTGTATTGGATACTTTCCTGTCATCAGCGCTCCCCTGGACGGTGAACAAATTGACTGAACGTAATAATTGTTCAATATAATACCATTGTATGCCAACTTATCAATGTTCGGAGCATATATGGCAGAGCCGTGGAAGCTAACGTCACCCCATCCCTGAAGAGGAAAGTCGAAACATGAACGAGAGTTATGAAGTTGCAAACTTACGTCATATGTTGCAGTAACATTTTTGTACTTAAAATAATTGAGGACACAGAATTTGGAGATACTCTTCTCTTAAATGGTGCAATCGACAATGGTTAAGTAAATGTGCCTCGAAAGCGGAAGACTAAAAATTTTGCTCAAACTTTCCTCAAGGAATAATTCAACCATTTTCTTTGAAAATCAAGAAAAAAATCGAGGGTCATCGTGCAAATTTTGGTACTAGACACAGACAAGTCTGTGTACTACAAAAACAAATTACCTTTGCTTTACCGACATTTGAAATTCAAAGTGGACGCCATGTGTTCACACTCAACTATTGGGAAAAATAAGATTTTATGTTTTCGGAAAACTAAGACGATGAACAGTTTTATTCCATAGAGAACAGTAAAATGAGCCCCCACAAGTGGTAGATCAGAAAAGAATATTATTGAAAACGTTTGAGAGTCAGAATATCTGTCCCCGAGGCGCATTCTACCCTGATGTCTGTCTGTGTGTGTTTTCTCTC
>LD349515.1:288442-306552 GCA_001465055.1 Ptychodera flava
TATACATGGGAGTCTATGGACTGCCTTATACATGGGAGTCTATGGAGGTGAAAACTAAAAACTCCTCTAACACGGCCAAATTTGATCGCATTGTGAAACAAATCGACGTGCATCTGTATGAGGTAGGGTACTACCCTTGTACCAAGTTTGAACGAAATCACTCCAGGAGATATCTGCGTGAACGGACGGACGGACGGACGGACGGACGGACAGACGCACGGACATGACCAAACCTATAAGTCCCCCCGGACGGTGTCCGTGGGGACTAAAAAGAGGCTTACGGTGTCAGCATTCACTTGACAATGAGATCTCAGAGGGGTCAGTTCATGCATGAAGTTCGCGGCAAGCTTTATCAAGCGTCATGATCAACATTATTCATCAAAGTTTGGAAAATCTCACCATAAATATCGATCCTGCCAACACATAGAACAAACTTAGATTTGGTTTAAGAAAAAGGGGTAGATTTCAAACCTTTCTGAGTTAGTATTGATGACAGAAAAATGGTCACTGGTCAGGGTCAAGGTGAATTGCAGTGAGTGAATTCTATCAATGACGCCTTGAGAAAACAAAAGACTCGAGTTAAAACTGCAATCCTCAATCCATGATTCTTGTGATAGTGGTTGTCTACATTGACTATTTATGCGATTTTCGTCCAATATTCTTCTTTGAAAGTTGTGCACAGTTAGTCATTTTATTCACAAAGCTGATAAAAAAACAAGCCCCTTTAATACTCTTTCTTTAGTAACTTTCGAGTGACGGGTAACAAATATACTCATGGGCATGCTTTATCATTGTAATCATGGGTTTCCTCTATACGACAACAAAATTTCCATGGTAACAATTAATGTTCCTTATGAATTTTTGCTCTCTCTCTCATATATATATATATATATATATATATATATATATATATATATATATATATATATATATATATATATATATATATATATATATATATATACTACATAATATATATATATATATATATATATATATATATATATATATATATATATATATATATCTGTATACATGTGCTCATAAAGAGATAAGATATTCCTTCTATCCTAGATACAGTGATGTCAAAGAATCATTTTTAATCTTTCACCCTCATTTCTCCATACAGATTATGAGATCTGATCTGACTCAGAAAGCAAAGTTGTTTTACAGTATAAAATATCTGTTGTATGAGGAGTACCAGACGTCTTTCATCAAGTTGCCAATACATAAGTTGGAAATTTACACTTAAAAAAAAATTATTGAGTCAAATCTTCCTTATGTTTGTAAACTGTCTTTCAAACTGTGTTTTGTTAATGTCTATTCTATGGAAACCTGTACAGTGTTTCTAGAGAGCAAAATGACAGCATAATCGTCGCTCACTAAAAAAATTACACTTTTAATCGTGTAAATTTTCAAACAGAAGCCAAAGCAAATATTACAAAATAATTTACACACATTGTTCTGTTACAAAAACTTTTCAATACAAGTTAAAACCTGTGTTCACTTTGAAAGATGGAGGGATATCTTTCCTTACATTTATTTTCAATTTTTCCCTCATGTACATACATATTTAAGTGTCATTCGTGTCCGGTATGTATACATGCATGTATACAGGAGCAATTCCTATGTACCATGTACACGTATGAACCATCCATTTCATTATCTGGTCATCCCAAGACCAATATCCACATCCCACAATACCAGAAGTCTAGTTTCTGGTCCTGCAGTATTATCAACTACCGGAAGAATTGCATTCATGCTTTGTCATACAAGAGCATTAGTGTTAACCGATCGCTGGTCATCTCAAATCTAAACATGGAGATCAATACGAATCATCAAAGTTTAGCTTCTGTCACAATACTTGATTTTAAGATGTTATCACGACATGAAAAACATTTCATAAAAATTTCAATTTAGACTTTTTGTTTCACTGCTCAATTTATTTGACTTTGTTTAACCTGCAGTTTACTGAAGATTTTGAATAAAATTACAAAAAGAAGAGCTGAAAATAAGTAAAAACAAATCTTTCAAAAATCCTCAAAATTTTCTTTTACAACTGTATTTTGACACTGTATAAAATGATTTTATTTGAAAAAATAAGCCTTTGAGAAATCTTTGAGCCATTGAGAAATTTACATTTTGCTGTGCTGACCAAATATCAAATGCTTTGAAGATTTCCATATCAAAGGTATCTGCCATATTTTTTGACATCTTCTGCCGATGCTGGATTGACCCATGGAACCCATGCTCCATTGTGCTTGGCCGGGTCAGCCGCCGGATCTAATGCTGGATTCATTGGCTCAACAGACGTGGCGTTGTATGCGTCCAGTATGGACAATAGCTTCTCCAGGACATCTGAAAATTGGAGTGTCAATAACATGTTATTGAGGCCTGACAAAAAAACTTGAATTTTTCTGGCAAAGCAACACAGGCATTGAACAAATTTCTTTTACAAATCATTTGTGACAATGAGTTAATATATATCACTGCAAAGAAACAGGAACACAGTTGATGATGAAGTGTTGAATTCAAAGGAATATATATATAGTTTTCTTAATACTTTTGTTCTGTAAAGTGATTTCATGGTATATTCGATAACAAATTTACCAGTATAGAGTGAATACAAAATCTATCATTTTCAATGGAAGCATTTGACGTGTACAGAGGAAAATTGAATTTAAATGTTTGAGCATTTTGGAAAGAGCAGCATTTTGCTTGTTAACACTCTCTGTACAAATTGCTGCATTGATATTGATGACTTGAATTAAATTGACAACAAAAATAACGCATATTACATATACAGGTAGTGTTTATAAAGTAAATGTTGAACAGTTAGCTATGCTTTTCCAAGTGGAACAAGATAAAACACGAGTACTGAAAATAGTTAGCATACCCGCTGTTGTACATTAAACAATTCCTAAAAGTGTGGGTGTCTAATTTTACCCTCAACTATGACCTCAGTCATTTTATATTGTGATCATGGACGACACTGTCTTGCACTCTAACGACGTGATTCAAATGATATGCTTGTTGCAGTGTTGTACGTCATCTCCATCACAGTCATCTACGGTATGTCACAGCGGATCGCATACTATCACAGAATTAACGCTTATGGGGCAATAAACAAGTAAAATAAATTCAGAAATACTTGTGGCTATTTAACAGGCCTTCAAAATATTTCCAAATTGGTAAATAAAGTAGAAAGAGCGAATCTAGGAATAATTTATTTGTTCTGTTTTGTCTGTGATAAGACAATAATTTGTTTTTTTGTGCAACAAGCTCAATTAATATTGGAAGTGGTTTTTCAAAAAATTTCCATCAAAGCAGATTAATGGTTAATAGGATATGATCCTCCTGTGATGACCGCTTTGTCCGAAATTTCTGCCTGCATTTCTGCCTGACATGACGAATGCTGGATTTTGACAACTGAACCGTGTCTACACAAGGGCAAAACATGTTTAACTTACAGCACTTGCTGGTTGTCAGCTGTTTTTTCTTTTATTTTCATTCTTCTATTGTCTTTTGTCATTGCCAGCTTTCTACAGTAATCTGCTTTGTCAAAATTAAGGCTCGCTTTGATAGAGGTGTTTGATAGAATGATTTTTCAGACAAGTAACTTATTGTGCAGTTAGGGTTAAGCCATGCTGAGGTCACATAGGGACATAGATCTGCAGGTAAGACCTGCGTGCTGCATTAAGATTTCAATTGAAAAATATTACCTTGAAAGTGTTTTTTAACCTGATACCGTCATGAAGTGTACTAATTATCTCATTAATCTTTGGATTATTGGGTTACTTTTGCAGCACACTGTCAACTGCAAATGGCAACATGGGAACGCTGACAATCCCTATCTCACATGGATTTGAGAATGATTCAAAAACAATTAATTTGTAGGAACTTTGTTTTACAGGAATTCCTTGGTGTGTCAGTCAACATTTCAGCAAATACATGTTTGAATTCACACCATTAATGGTAAATGACAAATGTATGCAGAAAAATTTTACTGTTCACAAAACATTTCGACTCTGAGCTCTTTCATTCCATTTTCAAGAGTAACAGTCAGTTTGACATGCGGCATCCAGCTCATACGGTCAACTCTTTGAGCTGAATGAAGTTTCTGGAAATTTCTTTGCATCATTCATACATCAGTGTGTGTAATTTAGCCCTGAAGCAATGCAGATATAGATGTATCAATGTCTGTTATAGGACAGTTGCATTTACACAGTCTTCAAGGTAGACTAAAACATCTGTCGTAGAGAGCACCGTCAAGCGATGGATCTTTCATCCCATCTTCAATGATGATTGATCCAATCATGAGTAATCATCTGTGAAAGGGCACTATACTCACCAGGCAGCTTATCAGCCAAGTTAGTAAATTCACATGGATCCTTGGAGATATCATAGAGACATGGTTTCTCTGCAGGTTTACAATTTGTTGATGCATTCTCTGGTTTTGGCCCACAGTCTATCTTCAGGGGTGATTTCAGGCTGGAATTGCCTCTTTTGAAGGACTGATTTTCTGTTGAGAAAAATCTTATTTTAATATTAGCAATCCAGGTCTATGAAAATATTTAAAAAAATATAACTTCAAGCACTTCTAAATATACTGCAAAGGTCATTTCAAATGATTTTTGGTGGGACTGTTGTGTATCATGTGAATTCATGAACACAGTTATGTAATTTTGTGTTGGCACATCTGGAAAATTGCTCATGAAACACTAGTAGTTGTAGGCAAACTTTTATCTCAATTGATGCTCCAGTCCATCAGAATATCAGTCTGAATTCAACTATTACTCTTTGCTTTGTACGAGCGCAGTAAATATTTCAGGAATACTACAGTATCACACTTTTTATATAGGACTGCCTGATCTTACAACCCAATCATACCCCCTCACTGGTGATGTCCTGAGATACTTTCGTTTTTCACCTGCAATGGTTTTGAGATAATGGTACATGGAAAGCTTTGACTGATGGAAAGCAAGGTAGCTCAACAGTTACTTGCACTCATGTTTCTGAAATGGAACCCTGAAAAAATCTGCACAGCAAGAAAACAATGCAGAATTCCATGAAAATAAGACAATGGACAATTAAGAAATAATTTTTCTCACCACAGCTCTGATTAAACTTGTAATTTATGTAACTCCACAGTACAACACAGAGAGAAATACTAATGAATATTAAAATGCCATACCATCTGTGATTTCATCCGGTTTATACCATCCATCATAGTGACCACCTGCATCCTCTCCAATCACTATCTTATAGCTGCCAACTCTCAACGCTGCCGTCTTGGACACTGGGTCTATGTTGTGAAGAATTTCAGTCCTTGGAGACGGTACACCACTGATGATTGAAATAGAAAGACATCAAAAGAAAGAGCACAATTTTGACACATTCAATTCAAATTATGTATCATGGACAGAGTCTAATCCTGGCATCTTGGTTGACCTGTGCAGAGTGGAGCACTCTGAATGCTCTGAAGTTATTGTTTAATGGTAGAACATGCCTCAGGGACATGAGATTTACAATTCTTTTCCGATTTACCTCTTGTGGGGAGGGTTCATTTTAAAGCTCTTGGTGTAAGAAAACTTTTCACCGTCTTAGTTTTTCGAGAATCAAAAATTATATATTTTTCTTCATAGAGTTAACACAGGGATGGCGGCCATTTTGAATTTCAACTATCGGTAATTTGTATCTCTACTACCATAATTAGGATGGTGACTCCCAATTGCTATTCTTGATTTTAAAAGAGAAAGGTTGAAATACTCTTTGAGGAAAGTTTGAGCAAAAGTCTTGCACTTTCGAGGCGCATACTACCTTAAAGGGAAAATGTTTGTAACTTTTCTAAAAATTATCACCATTTTTCATTCTTGGAAAAAAAACCCCCACATTTTCCTTATTTTCCCCTAGGTATGTTGAAATACAATGTACCAGCCTTTCTAGCACAATGCCTTATGTACAATATGTGATGTTACCAGTCTAGTTAAGACTAAAGTTCATTTACTAACTACATAACATTGTACCTTGCTCTCATAGACCATCAGCAAGTTGAACAATGAGCTGTTCTGACATGAACTTTGGAGTAGACCAATAAATCAACAGCGTTTTGAATTTTTAAAAACAAAATGTTCCACAATAGTAGCTGTAGGACAGATGGTAGCATTGAGAAAAAAGTGTACAACTTTAAGTGTTACACTCCTACGAGGATAGTAGATATCCCTAGCCTTTACCCTTTGTAATGTGTCAATGACGATATACACACACATTATCAAACATAAAGGGCTTGTTGACTGATTGACTGACTGACTGAAACTAATAAGGTCAAGTCATGGGGAATTTCTCTGTTGATGAAATATGATTTTGTGTCCTTCACGTAAAAATTCTTTGCTAAACAAATTTGAGCTCCTGTCGACCAGGGACTTGCAATACTGATTCTACATTTCCCGATGAAAGTCACTTTTAAGAATCACACAAATTTTATTGGTCTTTTATGATTTATAGAAATGTACCCTACCTGTACATTGACCAAAGAGAGACTGGAATGTCACATTTCAACCAATAACACACTGTCCTTGTTGCCTTGACAACTTGACATATAATCCATGTACACAAATTCTGTCAAGATAAGCCTTGATGATCTGACATGGGTTCAAGTGGAGGGACTGCGGTTCAACCAAAAATACTTCCCTCACTAAGTACTTTGAATGGAATAGAACTCCCTAGGTAAGAGTAGAATTTTCAAGTGCCAGAGGTCACTAGCAAGGTGTGTGCTATTGACATTGGTCAGTAAAATTGTAATTCATAAATTATGCAGAATTCTAGGGGGTGCACTGGTTGTTTTGAGTTGTGAGTTCCGTTAAAATGGCTACTGCTGGAGGTGCATGGGCTGCTGCTGATACGCAAATCCTGAATGAGATTGGTGAGGACCTTCTGTGTTGCAGTATTTGTCTTGAGCAGTTTGTGTCTCCAAAGACACTGCAATGTCTGCACACGTTCTGTGAACAGTGTCTGGTCTCGCTGGCTGCAGCCATGGGTGAAGTGCTGACATGTCCAATGTGTTGCAGTCGATATGAGCTTCCTCCTGGAGGAGTGGCGGCTATCAAAACCAACTTCTTCATCAACAATCTGATTGAGGTATTTCAACAACGGATCAGCACCGTAGAGGGAGCAAAGATCAAGTGCAATGGCTGCAAGGAAGGTAGAGTCGTTCAAATGTGTGTGGAATGCAAGTTTATTCTCTGTGGGAACTGCGCTGAAGCACACAGAAGTCAGTCACTGACACAGTCACACAGGCTGCTGATGATAGAACGTGAAACGAGGAAGTCGGAAAGTCCACAAGCCAAGGGGTTATGTACAGACTGCGGCCAAAGTGAAGTGAGGGAGTACTGTGCCACCTGCCAGGTACCAGTCTGTGCACAATGTGCAGTTGAAAAACACAACACACCTGATCATGATACAACGGACATCAGTCATGCTGCACGGCAGTGTGTGTGCCCAGGAACTGAGGGTCTTGATTGATGATCTCAGAACCAAAGCAGGAGCAGCAAAGACTAGCAGAGATCAAGTCAAGCACGCACAAAATGATCTGAAAGCCCACTGCAAAGCAGAAGAAGGGAAGGTGAGACAAAAAGCAAAGAAAATAATCGATGGCATCAAGAAAGAAGAGGAAAGATTGGTGGCCAAGCTTAGGAAGCAGAGCAAAATGCAACTCAAAAAGTTAGCTGTTGAAAAAGCGGAGATTGACTTGAAATATGGTAACATTAAGAGTGCATGTCATTACATAGAAACGCTGATGCATCATGGGAGCACTACGCAACTCCTTTTTGCCAAAGGTGATGTTAACCTCAGAGGGAAGGAACTCATTGCCATGGAAACTGGATCAAAGATACATTGCAAGAAAGATGTGTTTCAGCAAAATGCAGACTGCAACGTGCATGGCATCCTGGGACAGTTAGAGGTAACTGCATTGGATATTGTTACCTCTGAACGCGTTGAAGACAATGATCCAGGCACAACGGACATTCCAGGACAAACTGACTTGCCAATACTGATTGGGATTAGCTGTGCAACAGATCAATCCTCGGGAACCAGAAACTCAAAGGAAAAAACGTTACCACTGGGAGAGAAACAACGAACAAACCAACAACCCATGATGCATCAGAATGTGGCTGAAACCGATCAAAACGCAACTCACGTTGCATTGATACAGACGCCTTGTGAATCTACCTGTACCATGGCCATACCAGGCCACTCAGAAACAGAATCTATGGCTGCTGTTACAAAAGGGTTACTGAAGGTCATCGGAAAGAAAGGACGTGATGAGGGACAGTACATTTCACCTCGCAGCGTGGCCGTCAACAAAGATGGCAAAATTATCGCGGCTGACAAGGGAAATAACAGATTGCAAGTAACGACTATGGACGGACAGGCAATGGAAATATTTGAATTTCCCATGTTCGAGAAAGATTTCACCCCGCGTGACATTGCGATTTCAAAAGACGGTAAACACTACAGCCTAGATAGCAGCAATAGGCAAGTGGTTATGACCGACAGCAATGGTCATCTACTCAGATGCTTTGGACAAAATCATTTGAAGAATCCATATGGCCTGGCTATAAGTCCCGTCAACGGCAATGTTTATGTGTCAGACCGGGACAGCCATTGTCTCCATGTTTACACCCGGAGTGGCAAGTACCTAAGGTCATTTGGGTCAAAGGGTAAAGGTCATGGAGAGTTTAACTTTCCATGGTGCATAGCTGTGACCAGTACTGGAAATGTCTTCGTAGCTGACAACTCAAACAGGCGTATCCAGGTATTCAGTGCAACAGATGAATTTTTGTATTCTTTTGATTGTCAGAAGGAGGATGGTAGCACTGGACGTCCCAGGGGTATAGCCATTGAGAGCGATGAGCACGTCTACGTTACTGTGAATGACAGCATTCTGAAGTACGACAGCACCGGTCACTTTGTCTGCCGTATTGATGCAGACGAGGATGACCTGAGTTTTCCGACTGGTGTGGCTTTGACCAATGACATCCCGTGTAAGGTGATTGTGGCTGACAGTTGTAACAACTGTATCAAAGTTTTTGTCCAGTAGCAGTCTCATCACTTTGATGATAGACACTTGGCAATTTAACTACTAAATGGTCACTCATATGATTGTTCTAATAATATAACGCTCAACCTGCTGTACATTCTGTACAAAAGAGATTGCAACTAATGGAAATGTTCAATAGTTCAACAAGATGACCGTCGCACTGTGTATTTCCTCATTTATACATAAGGTATACCAGTACACATTGCTAGGAATAACTCTAGTTTTTACCAAAATCTAACGGGCACAAAATAAGTATTTTATTGCAGCAAAGTATCACTATTTCATTATCACCTAACTTTCGTTGAGAGAGATTGTTAAAAATGAACGTACATGCAGTGGTAACACTATCATTGTTGTGGATCAATTATACAGCTAATTATAGAAAGGAGTATGAGCAAGTCTTAAGTACTGTACATCAGGAAAAAATGTGTAATTTTTTTATATTATCCTGGTATAAGAGAAGCCGAACACATGTTCTGCTGCTATTTTCATAAGATCACAGTCACATTAGGACAATTGTACCAACATGAAATACCTCTTTGCAGCAGAGGAACAGGAGTGTTCAACTATAATGAAAGACAGTTCACACACCTGTTTGAGCCTGCCTTATTTACCTGTTTATAGGTTGAGGGTAAAACCATTGTGAGAAAAGGGGTAACCAGCTTGGGTGTGGGTCAGTACAAGTATCAATTTAATATTGAAACATTTACATGTATACAGTATTCTCTGAAGGTTTCTGCGTTAAAACAACAGACCTTTTGCTCTTACAATGAAGTATTTATTATGGAGTAATTTTGACCTTTGACCGGTGTCTGACAGCTTGGTGATACTCAAGTCAGTTTAATAGTTGCAACTCTATCTCAGGTTCCATTACAATCAGATGCAGGCATAATGTTTGTGCCCCTTTATTCCATCTCAGTGGTCAAAAAGTCAAGAATGATAATTTGTTTTTCTTGCTGTGCAATCAGTCAGCTAAGATTATTTCAACTGCAGTATTATTCAGGGTATATTGTACTTCTATGGATAACAAGTGTAATTTGCATGTTCAGGGATTCCTCGGATTAAATTATTTATGCTCATTAGAAAGGCAGATATTATGCTGAATGAAATAAAAACGAAACTCTATTTTATTTGTATGTCTTTGCATCTCTGTTTTAGATATTTTCATTGTAGGATTATAATCATACACTGATGATACACTACAGAGTCAGAGTAGGGTTTTACGTAGTACCTAAAAACTGAAAGTTTTGAACTTTTGCTCAAACTATTCTTAGAAGAAATTTCAACCATTTTCTTTTACTGGTATTATCAAGAATACAAATCAATGGAAATCGATGCAAATGTGGAGATCAGAGAAACAAAGTACTTCATATTTATATCAAGGTGAAATTCAAAATGGCTCCTATATACAATAACTGTACATGAAAAAATTGAATTTTTGTTTTGCTCAACAAAAATCAGGTATAAAATGAATCCACACAAGCAGAGGACCAACAAAATTATTGTATAAATTTGAAAGTACAAACATCTGTCCCTGTGGTGCTGTATTCTAGTTTAATTACACTTACCGTACACAGGGATGTAAAAAATAGCTGGCAGCCGGCAAAAACAACCGGCTGCCAGCTAAAATGTGCCAGCTGTGAAAATTTACTTAGTAAAAAATCTGGACATTTTGCACACACTTAATGTACTAACACTATTTGTAACTGCCTGTACTTTTATTTTTACCACCTATAACTGAAATTTTTAACATCCCTGTTACACGAGATTGACACAGTGTGTATCAGTTCAAACGGTTCTTCCACTGTACAGGTATGTACCGGTACACACAGACAAAGTAATTACAAGTACATGTATGCCTATCACACATTCTCAGTTTCTTACCTGGACAGAGTATCCCACAGATTAAACCCATCCAAGTTTCCAGGAAGGTCTTTGATATCTCCGCCGGCAGCGTGGTACAGAGTAGGTAACCAATCACAGACATGCATCATCTCGGTCGTGACACGCCCCGGCGCACTCAACAACGGACTGTGAACAAAGCCATTTCCTCGCACACCACCTTCCCACAGTGTGTGTTTGCAGCCTCGTAGCGGCCAATTAGAAGCGTCATTGCCATCGTAACCATTCGTTGGTCCGCCATTGTCAGTGGTTACGACGACAATGGAGTTGTTGTACATTCCATTTGCCTGCAACGCCTGAACAACGTATCCGATAGAGTCATCCACTGCAGCAACCATGCCTAGATTAGTAGATATGTGTGAAGACAATATCATCCTCTAAAATATTGTCATGAAAGATTTTTACAATTGAAAACTAACACAGTCCCTTTGTTCTCCCTGCCAAACTGAACACCATGGCAAGACAGTGAAGACCAGTTTTAAACGATCTTGTTATTATAGTTCCCTTGGCAACTTTGAATTGGATAAACAAAAGTAAAGATGAGTCAATAAAAATAAACATAAATAAACACAAATAAACATAACATGACATACTCATTCAAAATATTAGCTATAATGGAACTTTTTTTTTTTCATAAATATGATGACTGTCATGCTATTTGGATTATGTGTTTCAAAATCATGTAGCTATAACTTCCCTTCAGTAAAACATTCACCAATTACCAGTACATGTAACAGACAATACTGAGAGGTTCACCTGAAAAGAAAACTTCTCCCATTGTTCATTATAAAAACAATGAGGTTTTCTGAAGGGGCCTTCCCATTGCTTTGTGAAGTAGGTGCATCCCCTAGAATTATCGATATTCATTTTGGTTGGTAAACTTGTTTCATTTGTGACGAGTATAATCTAGAAGTGCTATAATTATAGTTTTTCTGAGCATTTATCTAGTACAGGTATATGGTCTGTAGTAACCTTTAGTAAGCTACATCGAAACTTAAATCTTACCAGCAAGCAGTTTCCTTTTTTCACTTTTGATATTGGGAAATCTACTGGTGTAGCTATCCGGCGCTTGCAGTGGATAGATGTCATTCCCAGCATGCACTCCTAGATGAGCTAAATATAAAAACAATGGCTGCAAGAAACAGGTTTAGAAATAATTGGTGAGGTCAAAAGTTAGGTGATCATAGAATTTCAGCTCAGCTAAAAAAATGAGAGATCTTGTCATCTTGCAGGTATACTTCTCATGATAGTATTTTGATCAGCACTGTTGCCTTTCAAGGGTTGATGGAATGCTAGGATTCATACAGTAGACAGTTTACATTTGTCACTACATTTGCCGATGATCCCTTCTCAATATTGATGCCTAAACTGGTGATTTTGTCACCGTTTTGTTCCGTAGATAGTTCTTCTTTGAATAATCACTGCTTGTGAATCTTTGCATCAATTTAAAGCAAAAATTGAGTGAAAAATCAAAGATGTTTCTGAATATTTTGACAGATTGACGACAAACATGTTTCTATCATTTCAACAAAATCACTTGTTTCCTGTAAATATTCAATATCGCTCATTCAAACCTATACTTCAAATTTGTTAGGCGGACTTCAACCTACCGGTATTTCCAGAGATCTAAATCCACTATCATTTCCATACAAATATTGTTACTGCCAGCTAGGATATTCACATCTTTCCCAAAATCTCAAATATATCCTGAAAATGTACTGGGAAATATTGGAAAATTCGCTCTACAATTCGTTGAGTAAAAGAAAGACAACATTGACGTACAAACCTTGGTAGAATTTGCATAGGTTCCAATGGTTTTCAAAGCCTCCATTGTGAAGAGATCAGTTGCATATTGGTTGTATGTACTGTAGTCTAACACACCGTTTCGTCTCATATCATAGCCCCAGTACTTGCCCTGGAAAGTAGCAATAAAATTAGTAGACTAATTGAGCTCAACACCTGACATGTTCAATCAAATATAATTTTGAAAATCAATTCCGGGAGATGATGTTAACATTTAGACATACCGTATCAGTGTGCTTCAAGAACTTACAACAATATTTATATCTGCATGAATATCTACAAATTGATACACTTGGATGTTTGTCTCTCAATGATTTTATTTAATTTGCATATCTCTCAATTGAGTACCAGTGCCCAACAAACCCTGATTTGAAAGAGTTTTTAGCTAGCTTTGAGAGGTTTAACCAAATTACACTTGTAGAAAAGACCAGTAAAAGAATGACTAACTTCACCAGCAAGTCTGTCGTAGTAGTCCTCATGGCCACAGTAGTAACCAAAGTGAGTTTCAAAACCACGATGTGTCGGTGTGTGATCCTCTGTAAAGAATCCTAAATGCCACTGTACCGGTAAAGAAAGGCGAAGAAAAACAATTGATACATTTACACCGTTCATCCACTAAGTCCCTGTAAACAAATCTACATTGATGACAGTGGGTTTGGGCCAAGGCAATGGAACCATGGTGGTGAAAGCATTTAGCTGACACAACACAATGTTTGTGAGGTTCAAGTGTGTGGCAAGGGACTCTAGTTCAATGCTGCATTAAATACTGAAATGTGACAATAGATCTTGAGGAGAAAAGTAGAAAGTGACAGTATTTGGTAGCAGATATGAGACCACTTTCACAAAACTTGTTTATTTTTAGGGAAGTAATCACTGAGCAAAGGAAAAATGTTTTTTATTCTTATTGAGTACAGGTTCTTAAATTCAATATTCAGAAACATAGTCTCCTTGATGGGCTTACATACCGATAAACCCTGGCTTTAACCAATCAAATAGCAAGAAATGTGGCAGATTTCGGAAGCAATGTAACAACATCACAACCTTTACTTTGTTTGTGAAAACATTTGACAAAAATTGGAGAAAGTTGATTACCTTTCCAATCATGTGTGTTGTGTATCCTAAGTTATGGAAGTACTGTGGCATAATGGTTTCATTCAATCTCAATCCATATGGCTGGGCTCCGTAGATCACATCATGTTGCAGACCTGGTTGACAGAATAAAAGATGGGATAGACAAACTGCAGAAGTGTTTCATAATGGGTTGAAAGATCTGGCTTGTCAAGCTTAATTCAAATATTAAAGGCCAAGAATTTTTTTGTCATTATGTTCAAGGTACCGGTAGTATGCACCTCAGATTTGAAACTTTCTCAAATTTTCCTCAAGGAAACTTTTAACTATTCTCTTTCAAAAAAAAAAAGAATAAAATTTGGGGGTACTGAGCAAATATCGGTATTGAAGAAATAAATTACTTAACATTTACTGATATTTGAAATTTTAAATGGCCCATGGCTGCATTCCCTGAGGGAAAAATTTAATACTTGATTTTCACAAAAACAAGCTGGTGAAATTACTGTATTTGTTCCATGAGACTCAAAATGAGCCCCAATAAGTGGACCAGTTAAACAAATACGGATTAATGAGGAATAATTCATTATGATCAGCTTTGAGTAATCATGCGGCTACAACAGGCCCCCTGAGGACTCATATTGGCTGGACTTGCCAATATGTACAGGATGTCTGCTTGTCATTAAAACAGCCCTGGTTGGTGTACAGATTGGATGTACATGGTAATTGTGTAGAATTCTATAGGACTAATCTTACTTACCAAGATGTATAGGATGTCTGCCTGTCATCAATGCACCTCTTGTTGGTGTACAGATGGGTTGCACATAGTAATTGTGTAGTATGACTCCTTGGTGAGCCAGTGCATCAATGTTTGGTGTGGGAATCTGGTCAGAACCATGCAAACTCACATCATCCCAACCCTTGAAGTCAAAGAACATCGTTCGAGATTATTACATTTTCATGTGTACACATCACAGCTACTTTTTTAAGAGTATACTTCCAAATATCCTTTCCAGAGCTATTTCCTTATAAACCCCCGCTAATTGACCAATCTCAGTGGACATCACCAGCATATAGATTATAATGATATTTACAAATGTGGAGAATCATCAAGAGTTCAAGATGTACATGGTGGAATAGTTGACTTTATCAAGTTAATCTGTTGACAATGTTAGACAGATCACAGTCGAATAATCACCTTTAATCAGGCAACTCCACAGATGCAGATTAATAGGAGATTAGCTTCTGATAAAAGCCAAGTGTGGGGTTGACAAAGAACTTAACCCTTTCACCTCCAGTTCCCTGTATACAGGTCCAACTTTACCATAGAAAACAATGGATTTGGGACAAACCATGGTGGTTAAAGGGTTAAAGGCACTTTTGGTGATCCCTGGGATCGCCTTTGTTCTAGTCAGTAAGAGGATTGCGGATGTGTGATAGCCTTTTGTTTTCCATTGAAATTGCAATCTGGTAAGTAAATTTCCTGATGAGACAATCTGGTGCCAACACAGGCCTTTAAAGTAAATTACAGCATGGAGGGACCATGATTACAGACACAGTCCCTCCAAATACATGTGTGGAGGGACTGTATATGTTACAGTTAAAGGTAGGAGAATCGATCCCAGGGATCGAGTTTGTTCTAGTCTTTAAGAGGATTATGAAGGTGTCATAGCCTTTTGTTTTTCACTAAAATTGTAATCTAGTGAGTAAATTTCCTGGCAAGACAATCTGACGCCTGAACCATGCCTTTAAATCTTTACTGGTGTATAATTTATTATATAATAAAACATGCCTTTCTCAATCCCTGGTTTTTGCATTAGTGGATGTGTGAAGTATTTGTTATCACTTTGTCAATCTTTTGTTCTCCATCGAAACTGTTATCACCTAAATGAATTTCCTGTTGGATAGATACATGTAAGCGGCCTCTAAAAACACAAAATGAGAGGCATAATGCAGAGACTTTGGTATTTGAGCACAATGGTATAGTCTGGGCAAAATTATACCACACATGATCCATTCCTTGCAGCTTCCAACTTCATTCAAATTTGAGTTTTTTTCTTGAAGACTGGAACTTAAGCCTTCCCCAGTATGACTGTCTCTCACATGATTTAACTTACCCAATCATCAACCACGATCAAGATGATATGAGGTGGCTGCTTTTCCTGTTGTCTAGAAATGGCACTTTGGAAATAAATTGCTGTCATCCAAAGAACAACGGTTTTGACTTTGAATCCCCAGTCTACACTCATGGTGTCTGTAAGTGGAGTGGAAAACGGGGAAAAATGCAAAAGTGAGTTTATTCATGTTATTTTACTTTTAAAACTGTTCCGTTGTTATATTGTCCGTCTCAAAAAACGAAGCATTTAGCATTTTAGAGATGGGGGCGTGGCTTTGAACTGGTCTTTATAAACATGGAAGCTATGTTGTGAACTGGTATGCTCACAAACTTCCTTTCGTATGGCAATGACAGAAAACCGTCGCCATCCAACATAAACTGTTATCATAGACTTAGGACATGAAAGCAGGAGGGACTGCTAGTAGCTGTGGTGGGAGGCCGTATAGCGCCGGGAACACACAGCATCGTTCGCAGGGCTAGCCTGACCTCAGACATGTTCGTAAGACACCGTGTCAACTTTGCAGCAGCACCAATCCACACGGGAATCCACATGATCCACTCGGACATGTCGGACCCATTCCTATCAACCATGTTTGTCTTTGAACTCTTTACCGTGGTTGTTACCACAAAACATACTCACTTGGTACCTATCGTGTTCTACTGCAATGTGAAACCGTGTATGGTTGCGATTAATTCAACATTTTTCAGGTCCAACTTCCGGACTTTGGCCATGTACGATACTCATGACATGAGACTTTCATATGACGCTCCACAACACAACCTTTGACCTACAGGAACAGCTGAGTTGAAGGGAGCCGCCACGCGTCCATAATATATTCTCTTTTGTTCAGAAAGCTCTTCCAGAGTGCAAGTTATGTTATAGTACCACCAGTTATAGTATGTGATAGTACTAGTCGTTTACAGGTGTAAACGATAGAAAAACAAGTATTTTATTGAAAGATATTCAATTGGTATCCTTGCGAATGACTACACAATATAAACACCAGCATAATTTGGTTATTTTTTTGTCACAATAATAATAATTTATTCGTCATTTTGATTGATTTGTTATTGCCCTTAATGCCGCACACTAAGCTAGCTTTTTAGTCCCCACGGACACCGTCCGGGGGGACTTATAGGTTTGGTCATGTCCGTGCGTGCGTCCGTAAAAATTTAGTTTCTCATCGTATTCATATTGCAAAAAGGATGCAGTGACACAGTTTTTAGTCCCCACGGATGAAGTCCAGGGGGCTTATAGATTGGGTCATGTCCGTCCGTTCGTCCATCCGTTAACGCAGATATCTCAGATATTTTGACAAAATGTCACGTGACCTCGGTGACCTTTGACCTCAAATGTACATATTTGTCCACAACTCAGTAACCAGTAATCTGGTAACCACAAGTGCTACACCCTTCATATATGGTATGATGGGACAACTTATGACGCCACATATTGTCCCTCATTAATTATGTGCATATCTAATTTTGAGCGAGCCAATAGAGCTGGAAGTCTGATTTTTGGTATGTAGGGATAACTTAGCAATAGAATTTTTTTTGACAAAATGTCACGTGACCTCGGTGAACTTTGACCTCAAATATACATATTTGTCCATAACTCACTAACCACAAGTGCTACACCTTTCATGTATGGTATGATGGGACAGCTTATGACGCCACATACTGTACCTCATTAATTATATGCATATCTAATTCTTAGCAAGCCAATAGAGCTGGATATCTGATTTTTGGTATATAGGGATAACTATAGGATAGAAATTTTTTTACAAAATGTCATGTGACTTTGATGACCTTTTGCCTAAAATATACGTTTATGTCAATAAATAAGTAACGACAAGTGCTATGTCCTTTATATTTAGTAGGATGGGAGACCTTATGACAACACACGCTTTACCTCATTAATTATGCACATATCTAATTCTGGGCAAGCGAATAGAGCTAGAGGTCTGATTTTTGGCATATAGGGATTAATTACCAATGCAATTTTTTTTTCAAAATTTCACGTGACCTCGATGATCTTTGACCTTGATTATACATATATATGCATAACTCAGTAACCACAAGTTCTATACCCTCCAATTTTGATAGGATATTAGACCTTAAGAT